>CM060593.1:5780000-5905000 GCA_030578255.1 Tiaroga cobitis
AACTTCAGAACATAACTCGAACATGATATTCGGGATTCAGGACTCAAACGACCCGTAAACATAATTATTAAACTTCAGAACATAACTCGAACATGATATTCGGGATTCAGGACTCAAACGACCCCTAAACATAATTATTAAACTTCAGAACATAACTCGGACATGATATTCAGGATTCAGAAGTCAAACATCCCGTAAACATAATTATTAAACTTCAGAACATAACTCGAACATGATATTCGGGATTCAGGACTCAAACGACCCCTAAACATAATTATTAAACTTCAGAACATAACTCGAACATGATATTCGGGATTCAGGACTCAAACGACCCCTAAACATAATTATTAAACTTCAGAACATAACTCGGACATGATATTCAGGATTCAGAAGTCAAACATCCCGTAAACATAATTATTAAACTTCAGAACATAACTCGAACATGATATTCGGGATTCAGGACTCAAACGACCCCTAAACATAATTATTAAACTTCAGAACATAACTCGAACATGATATTCGGGATTCAGGACTCAAACGACCCCTAAACATAATTATTAAACTTCAGAACATAACTCGGACATGATATTCAGGATTCAGAAGTCAAACATCCCGTAAACATAATTATTAAACTTCAGAACATAACTCGAACATGATATTCGGGATTCAGGACTCAAACGACCCGTAAACATAATTATTAAACTTCAGAACATAACTCGAACATGATATTCGGGATTCAGGACTCAAACGACCCCTAAACATAATTATTAAACTTCAGAACATAACTCGGACATGATATTCGGGATTCAGGACTCAAACGACCCCTAAACATAATTATTAAACTTAAACAGTGTATAACTCGGACATGATATTCAGGATTCAGAAGTCAAACATCCCGTAAACATAATTATTAAACTTCAGAACATAACTCGAACATGATATTCGGGATTCAGGACTCAAACGACCCGTAAACATAATTATTAAACTTCAGAACATAACTCGAACATGATATTCGGGATTCAGGACTCAAACGACCCCTAAACATAATTATTAAACTTCAGAACATAACTCGGACATGATATTCAGGATTCAGAAGTCAAACATCCCGTAAACATAATTATTAAACTTCAGAACATAACTCGAACATGATATTCGGGATTCAGGACTCAAACGACCCCTAAACATAATTATTAAACTTCAGAACATAACTCGGACATGATATTCGGGATTCAGGACTCAAACGACCCCTAAACATAATTATTAAACTTAAACAGTGTATAACTCGAACATGATATTCAGGATTCAGAAGTCAAACATCCCGTAAACATAATTATTAAACTTCAGAACATAACTCGAACATGATATTCGGGATTCAGGACTCAAACGACCCGTAAACATAATTATTAAACTTCAGAACATAACTCGAACATGATATTCGGGATTCAGGACTCAAACGACCCCTAAACATAATTATTAAACTTCAGAACATAACTCGGACATGATATTCAGGATTCAGAAGTCAAACATCCCGTAAACATAATTATTAAACTTCAGAACATAACTCGAACATGATATTCGGGATTCAGGACTCAAACGACCCGTAAACATAATTATTAAACTTCAGAACATAACTCGAACATGATATTCGGGATTCAGGACTCAAACGACCCCTAAACATAATTATTAAACTTCAGAACATAACTCGGACATGATATTCAGGATTCAGAAGTCAAACATCCCGTAAACATAATTATTAAACTTCAGAACATAACTCGAACATGATATTCGGGATTCAGGACTCAAACGACCCCTAAACATAATTATTAAACTTCAGAACATAACTCGAACATGATATTCGGGATTCAGGACTCAAACGACCCCTAAACATAATTATTAAACTTCAGAACATAACTCGGACATGATATTCAGGATTCAGAAGTCAAACATCCCGTAAACATAATTATTAAACTTCAGAACATAACTCGAACATGATATTCGGGATTCAGGACTCAAACGACCCCTAAACATAATTATTAAACTTAAACAGTGTATAACTCGGACATGAATGACGGCTCAAATCATGCAGCTTGTTGAGGAGAAATGTGCTGCTAGTTTTCGAAGTGGTCTGTCTTGAGATTTTGCCTGGCGGTCATAAAATGGGTGAAAAAATCCTATAGACTTTTATTGAAGGATGAACTGGAGCCTTGGGGGTGACATCTTTTTGATTTAAACACTCAAGTGGCCTTTTATTTCAGTAATTTAATATCAAGTATATTTATTCAAAAAAAACATACTAGACTTGAAGCACACTACAAGTAATCAAATAAAGCACTTGTTTTTCAAAAGGGTAGTTTGCTCCCTATAGTGCAGGTAGTGGTGTTTGTATTTGTGCAGTACAAATCCTTTCTTACCAATTTACAATTTTCATGAGAAACCTGTACAGATATTGACAGAAAGTGCTCAGCAGACTGATTTTGTTTTTGTCGACAGTACATTTTATTTACTCTGTTCCCATGGTAATCGAGTAGCAGACAGATAAACCACCAGTGCCCGCTGAAAATGGTGTTAGGAGGACCTTGTGTACTTTCAGAAAACCCCCTGGCCATCAGTCTTTATAATGAAGTAGATTTGTCTTGTGCTGAAAACTGAACTAGACAGGGTTCAAAACTAGATTGAAATTGCCATTGGAGTTATGGAGTAATCAGGGTATGGAGGCTAGATATATAAGCCTGTCGAATGGTTTTGCAGCACAAATCCCTCTACCATTAATCACAACGCCAAGCACGTGTAGCGGGAGCGCAGAGGAAATTAATATCTGGAATATACAGAGAATACTAAAATATACGCACCTTATTCACTGGATGTCATTGAGCAACTATTGCTTTTTCCAAAGCCTTAAAGGAATAGTTCAGTTCAGAAAGAAATGACTGTCATCGTCATTTACTCATCCTCATGTCGTTCCAAACCTACATTTCTTTCTTTAGAAGATATTTTGAAGGGTCCAGATTACATCAGGCAACATTGACTTTTATTGTATATGGACAGAAAAAAAAGTAAGTAAGTAAGTAAAATGTATTTGTATAGCACATTTCACAGATAAAAATCACAAAGTGCTTCACAAAAGGGGGTGTAATAATATATCGTGTCACAATATATTGCAATACAAAAATGCAACAATATGTATCGTGGATAGTGACTATATTTATTGTGTATAGTTCACCCAAAATAAAAATTACTCTGCGAGAATTAAAAAAAAAAAAAATCAAGTTTACAGAGTTTTATGGGGGGATATTTGTGGGTAATGCCAAATGTCTGATGTTACCAGTCAAAATGGCCTACATTATTTTAAATATATCAGGTCAGTGACAGAGTGAAAGCATATTCATCTAAAATAATTCTGTTTCAGTTTTCAGAATCATGAATATTGTTATTCTGGTGTCCCGTGCTTTGGGTTTCCAGCACAAAGTCCAAGCCTATTCATTAACATCCACAATGTAAAACCAAATTTACCATTTTGATCAACAGTACATTTTTTGTTATCCTTTTATCATATGTCTTGGAGTATCGCAATAATATCATATCGTGAGTTCAGTATCGTGATATGTATCGAATCGTGACATGAGGGTATCGTTACACCCCTATAAGGCACCATTGACTTTTATTGTAGGCCTATATGGACAGAAAAAAAATACACAGACATTTTTTAAAATATTGTCTTTTGTGTCCCACAGAGGAAAGAAAATCAGAAAAAAAAATGGATCGGCATGAGGGTGAGTAATATGACAGAATACATTTTTTTTAATGAACTACCCTTTAATTGAATTGCTTCTAAGTTACTTCCTTCTGTCTCTTCCACGTTGTATTGTGCACCTCCGATTTCTTATCAGTCATTTTTTTGCTTGGCTTATAGTCCAACACTTTGCAACTCAGGCTGCGTTTTGGCCGTTCATTCACACGTCAACAGCGTTTTGGGCCCTGAAAACGAAAACTTTTGAAAACGATAACGTTATCATCTATGTTTAAACTACAAAAACGTGAATTTGTGAAAATGGTGATGTCACGCACATGTGAATTTGTGAAAACGGTGATGTCACGCACATGCGTATTACGTGTTCAGTCTATAGGTGTATAGTGCTTCTTTACAAAGTGACATTGCCATCTACTGGCCTGGCATGAATAATACAGCGATTCTAGTCATTTTCACGGATCTGTGTGAACAGGGATCTTTTTGACAATGCTGTCGTTTGTACAAAGAAAAAACCCAAAGGAAAAACTTTTCCACTTTTAGTACATCGTTGTCGTTTTAAACGTCCCCTGAGACAGTGCAAAAAGATGACTGAAAAAGTTAAGTTGATTAGGAGCTAAACTCTCGCAGGACAGTGGCCCTCCAGGAACTGTGTTTGAGACCACTGTTAAAACCCTATAATCCCTGTTAGTGCTGGTCTGTTTGCTGGTTCTGTTCACACACACACACACACACACACACACACACACACACGCACACACACACACACACACACACAGCTATGAAGCATTATATGTACACGCTTGGAGTCAAATCAGTGGAGACACTAAGGGCTCGAGGCTTAATGCTGCTTTCACAGTGAGCACGAGTCAACATACAATCAAAATTGACCATATATATATATATATATATATATATATATATATATTAATGCATGTCTTATTGTGCAGGTGCATAAAAACGTTTGTCTTGATAATCTTTTATCAAAAGAATAACTTGCTCCGCCTCGTTCCTTTTTTAATGGCCTCTCACTTTTTCACCCCCCACCCTTCCTCCAGCCAACCGCTTGATGTAACGGCCACTTTAATAGATCCCTTCAATTCCTGGAGGATATAATCTAAGTTTGAGACTTTTTATCATTAAATAAATATCATTATTTGTTATTTTAATGTTTCATTCAGACATTTGGCAGATTATGGAAGTAAACAGGAATTGCAAATGGTATTGTCTGGGTGGCTCTGTGCATGAAAGGTCTTTTCTAGCTGGTCATGTAATCCTAGATTCAGTTTAGGTCTGGTATATACTTATTTCAAACATTGCAGGATGCCTGACCAAGGTTGCTTGACCACAATTTTGCAATTTACATTTGAATAAATTTCAGGTTTCATTCAATTCAAGCAGTTAGAGGATTGTTTCTTCGCAAACATCATAGAATGAAATAATGTCACCACAGTTTAAACATTATAAGACTAGACTCTTGACTGACTGTTGAAATTCTGGATATCAGATCTGGGAATTCAAATAATGGAGCTCATCTAGACAAAGGACACAGCTGTGTGTGTCTGAATACTCACATCTAGTGACAGTCTCATTGGCCACTATTTTGGGCATTTTCAGCTTATCGGTATCTTCAGAAAACCTCTTTTACACACACACACACACGCACAAACACACAAGTAAATACTGAGTAAATGTTCTGTAAAAATGTCCGTGTCAAATCTCAACTGCCAAATCTAAAATTATATGCATCTGTCCCACATTATATCTGCCCTGTAATAACCCTATATTACTCATGAAGCTATTATCTTAATTTGTTGTCATCTAGCCAGCAAAATCCAGTCTGAACAATACCGGTTATAAACAGGACATTCAGTTTCATGCACTGAATGTACACTTTACGCCTTTGGGTTTGTGTGAGTGTGCGTGTGCATGGCTATCCATGCATGCAATATAAAAACAAGAAGTAAATGAATCTCTCTTAAGCATGTAACTGACTAATGGCATGCCTTCACTTCACTTATACACGTCTAACAGCAGCTCAAGATGTGTTTCAGCCTATTGTTCTTCAGTGGATTGCTTCCTATGCAGATTACATAGTGAAGGGCTCAGCTGCATTGAGACCTTTATGTCAATAAGAAGAAAATAACGAATGGATGCGCCTGGCTGTTTTCTTGCACCAATAATATGTAATTATAACACATACAAGTATTATAATAAACCTTGGAAATAAAGTAAACCTTGGAAATAAAGTAAGGTATTAGGAAGTCAGGCATATGTGTTACCTAGAGAGTATAGCAGTTCTTACTGGCAAATGACAGTGGCAGATGAGAATGACACTGAGCATCAATATGCATATTTCATCAATTATATGCATGTTAAATACAATGTTTCCTACCTTTCAGGGAGCAAATGATGCGCAAACACCCCGCTGTCATTCCGTCGTGGTCAATGTTTAAAACTACAGCAATGCATGTATCAGAGCTGTTATATATTTCTTAAAGTCTTGATAGTATTGAATCTTGTACACATCCCGACAGAGCGACTGCTGTTGCCCTATTGTCTCTCCGTTGGTGGTGGATGTCAGTAATGACAGCTCTGTTCCAGCCCACCACGTAATCGACCAATCAGAGAACAGAGTGAGCGAGCGCTGCAAAAGCCCATTGCAAAAACAACCAATCAGAGCGCAAACCGAGGCAGCGCTGATCAAGCCCGACCAATCAGAGAAGAGAGCGATGGCTCACTGGACTCGGTGCATTCTGTCTCCGTACAGATTTCTTTTCTCGTGAGGCGCTTGGAGATGCAGAGACTGCGGTCGCACAGATAAAGCCTTTCAGATAATAACATCAGTTCCCGCAGTCATGAAAAACTTAGAAATATGGTGATTTCCAAACATTTATTCATTACAAATACATAACTTAGTCAGTTACCTCTGATAACAGATCACTCTAAATTGTAATGTGGACATTTTCTGTAAAGCTGCTTTGAAATTATGTGAATTGTGAAAAACGCTTTACAAACAGCCTAAATGTGAATTAAATTGAATTGAACATAGACAGACATGTAGGCTAATGGAAACATCATGGAAACGTCAGGGACATACATTACCAGCAATGAAATATTAGCTATATGTCTACTTATTATGCTGGAAACTTTGAGAATGCAATGCCCATCAAATGATTAATTTCATCCTTTAAGTAAGTTGAGTAATTCGCGATTGAGTAATCATTGTAAGTGTCATGGTCATTCATTGGTCAAGAGGATCTTACGATAAACTATATCATATGTTGATGAATTAAAGGTGCACGTTGGTTATATGCTACCTTTGTCCTTCATTGACTTTTCAATCTTTGTGTCAAAAGTAATCTCCCCAAGACAGGTAAAAATGTTACAATAATTTCGAAAGGTTTTAAATCAATGTTAGTTAATATTAGAACCAGTTAAATTTTGATACACAATCTGTGATCCAAAAATTAGGGGTGAATTCAGGGTCATTAGGACATTTTTTTTAGCCATTGAGATGACTTGTGACATTGATCAAAAGAGTGTGAGTGGGGATTTTGGGTTTGATAAACGTAATATAAGATGAAAACATTTTTCAAAATGGATCAGAACTGCATAGACGCATGATGAATAAAGATAAATATGTATGCAACTTAGTCTGTTGTAATACAGTATACATAATAATAATAGCAGAATACTTACTGTAAACACTACACCTGTATCTGCATGTGTCTCTATGAAGGCCTGCTGTTCTGCTTATGTGATGGATGTAAAGCAGCTTAACTCATGCCAAATTACTCTGATTAATCGCTAATGCGCCGTCCACCATCTCAACTCCTTCATTCTCTGCTGCTATGGGCTGATATTAACGCTAGGAAGATTTCCAGTGGAAAACATGAGGACACCAGAGGCAGAGAAAAGGCTATAACATCAGAAATTGAATGCGAGGTAACTAAGTTATTGTTGCTTTGTGCTGGGTGGGTATGAAGGAGATTGCTTTATCTGAGAACATTTAATTATGTCCTGCACGAGGAAAGCCTGCATGCCTCTGTGGTCTGCAGTGTGTGTGTGTTTGTGTGTGTGCATTATCAACATGCATTTAGGCAGCTTATGTTGAGCCTCAATATAGTCCATGCAGAGGCACGCATGCTTGACTAAATAGATTATGCAGGAATATCACACGAAAGTCCTGTTACTGAATATCATCATGGCAACTGTAGCTCAGTGGACAAGTTCATTTTGAGTTAAATATTAAAGACAAATCGCACAAATAAGTAATGAGGAATATTAAATAACAACATGCACTTACTATATAGGCTTAGGGTTAGATTGTAATTATAATTTACTGTCATTCCTATGAGAAATTATGTGTAAAAAAAAAAAAAAGTAAAGCGTTACAGCTGGAAAATATTTCCAGTAGATTTTGTTTTGTCACCACACTGTAAAAAAACCATATACATATTATATATATATTTGTTTGTCTATTTTGCATGGCCTTTTGGGGTTTTACTAAAACATTTTATTGATTTATTTTTTGTCATTTCAAATACATTGGGCAAAATCAACTGGACGAACACAGCATTTAAGATTAGTTTATTAAAATCAAAAAGGTCAAAGGAACAAAACGTCAAAGCATCATCAAGTTATGTTTGCCACAGACTTCATTTTACTCATATCTTGGAAAAAAACAAGCGGTTCACAGTGCAATAAAAAAGTGATAAAGACATTAAAGCTCTTACAGCCCCTTTAATATTCCACCTTTTATATAAGTAATTAAAAAATATTAAAAAACACAATTCGGAATTATGTACTGACAAAACCAAATGAAATCACATTTGAGCTTCTTCTGTGTCCAAGCTCTGCACACTAGGATACTTGTTAAGCTGTAATGAAGAATTCACATGTATTCTGGATACTTGTTGGCTGTTTTTCATCACTATCTGCTCCAACTAATCTATTAAAAAAGAATTTAAAAAATAGTTTTGTAAAAAAAAAAAAAAAAAAATACATGGACATAATTTCATCTGTGAAACGTGTCCAAATCTTTGACTGGTACTCAGATGTGTCTTTCCAACCAGTGTGTGTGTGTGTGTGTCTTGTCAACACTGTCTTGTACAGCACTAAATAAATTCCTTCAAAATCTTGCAATGAGCTCCCCAAGGCTCGACAGATTCACCTGTGTGACAGCGGTAGCCATGGCAGAGTGGGGGTTCAACCTTCAGCTGGCAGGCAGGAGCCGCCACTGGCATGTCACGTGACCCTTCAGTGGCTGGCCAGTTGTCTGGCAGTCTGCCTTTGGCAAGTTTCAGGAACCATTGATTTTTGTGTGTTTCTCTCTTTCTAGCTCATTTATTAGGAATCTGTTGATATGATTATGTTCTTTAGTATGATTGATGTTTGGGGACTGTTATCCCAATATAACCAGTCAAATGGCCGTGATCCGACTGGCAGCTTACAGACGCTTGCTCGACGCTCATCCAGTCAGCCGCGGCTCATAGTGCGAGTATAACGCGTTGCCTGACGCTCTCGCTGCAAGGAAATAAATTGTTTCCCATTGTTTCCCAATCCCAATAACATGAATCGTTGTCATTGCCTTGACCATTTTCAGGACAAAATAGATATGCTTTTAAATAATTTGATAAAAGAAAGCTTTTTAATAATTCAATAAAAGAATGCCAACTTTAACGGTAAAATCACTTAGCACAGACTGTATCACTATTTTCAAATTTACAAAGACTATTTTCAAATAAAACCCTAGAAAAAAAACTATTTACAAATAAAAACAAAGAAAAAAAAATATATTTACAAATAAAAAACAAGAATCTATATAGGCCATTGCTTGTCGCACTTAAACTATTATTCAACACACACACAGTGTGCAGTTGCAAAGAAGAATAGATGCGTGACATTATATTCATAATAAGAAAACAATTTATTTCCTTGCAGCGAGAGCGTCAGGCAACGCGTTATACTCGCACTATGAGCCGCGGCTGACTGGATGAGCGTCGAGCAAGCGTCTGTAAGCTGCCAGTCGGATCACGGCCATTTGACTGGTTATATTGGGACAGGGCCGGCGCTCCGCACACGCACATCACGCGCTGCGCGTAGGGCACCAAGTGCTTGGGGGGGCACCAAAAAATCTGGGTCGTGAAAAATCATCACAATAGGCTTCTAGTATAAATAACAAATAAAATATGTCTAAAGCATGTTAATATACAAAAGCAATACAAAAGTAATATAGGCCTAGACCAAATTAGTCGAGAAAAAGGTGAATCTCCTTTTTCGTCTCCCTCTGGTGCCCCCCCTTCCCCACCTCCCAGTGGTCTGTTCGATTATGCCTCAATCAATGTCAAATTTGGCAGACACCGACCTCAGACATGGCCTCGAAAAGGCACCAAGAGTCGGGGGCGAAAAAAGGAAAAAGAATAGACAGCGGGATGATACTCGCGCGTCGCTTTGCAGGTAAGACAATGTTTTAAATAAAAATGTTAGTTTTGTAGCGCGGGCGCCCTTGCGTCGTGTATGCATGTCCAGGGGGGGCGTCGCTAGTAGTGCAAATGAAATGATCCGGGGCTTTTTTAGCCCTGCATGTTGAATCTTTTATTTTAACGGGGGTCCGGGGCTTTCTCCCCCGGAAAATTTTGAAACTTGGCCTGTTTAAGATGCAGTTAGTTTGTTTGGGGAGAAAAGGAAGACCGCTTAGATACGTTTTTTCGTTGTTGTTTTATGCGGATAATGCGGTCATTTTCAAGAGGTTCATAGGCCAAGGCCCAAGGGCGACATCTGTTGGTGAAACTGCAATTAGAAAAAAAAAAAAAAAAACACAATCTCAGTGTTTGTATATTTTCATATTCACAGAGTTGTCAAATTATTAGGGCTGGGAAAAGATTAATCGCATCCAAAATAAAAGTTTGTGTCTACATGATATATGTGTGTGTACTGTGTATAATTATTTTGTATATATAAATACACACACATATGCACGTATATATTTAAGAAATATTTGCATGTATATACTGTATATGTTTATATATAATTTATATTATATATAAATTTAAATATTTTATATATAAATAACAAATATCTCTTAAATACATAAATGCAAATGTGTATTTATATATATACAAAATAATTATACACAGTACACACACATATATCAATTATGTACAGAATTATTATATTGTGCTTCATCAGACTAAGAAATTCTGAATGGTTGTTATTCCTTGGGTGAGTGGGTGGGTGAGGGGGTGAGGGGGTGAGGGGGTGAGGGGGTGAGGGGGTGAGTGGGTGGGGGGGGGGGGGGGCACCACCAAGCATTTGTGCTTAGGGCACCCAAATGGCTAGCGCCGGCCCTGTATTGGGATAACAGTCCTCAAAACAGCAATCAAAGAACATAATCATATCAACAGATGCATAAAAAATGAGCTAGAAAGGAAGGAACACAAAACACAAAAACTTTCAAAAATCAATGGTTTCTGAAACTTGCCAAAGGCAGGCTGCCAGACAACTAGCCAGCCACTGACAGGTCACGTGACCTGGCGGCTCCTGCCAGCCAGCCGAAGACTGAACCCCTACTCAGCCATGGTGAGGGTCATTCACTCTCTCTCTCTCTCTCTCTCTCTCACACACACACACACACACACACACACACACTCTCTCTCTCTCTCTCTCTCTGTTCACAAACGTGTTTTACGCTCAGTAAATCTCAGCGAGGCTCCTGAGCATCAGAGCTTGTTTCGCTCTACATTTGTAAATCTCCTGTTAAATGTGCATGTCACTGGCCCAAACAACGACATGTCGACGTGCCGCAACACCAGTGCTGTGTGTATTTCTCCACTGCTCTGACATCTGATGAAAACGTGCCGCAACACCAATAATGTGTGTATTTCTCCACTGCTCTTACATCTGATGAAGTGTTTTTCTGTCAGTAAATGCACACTGTGTAACACTCACATGGAGCAGTGGTGACTGGACTGCATTGTTCGAATCAATACTGTATTGAGTGTGCAAAGTCAGACTGCTCTATTTATTGCTCTTCTGACAACATCTCTGTTCATCTTCAGTTCTTATATTCACACACACACACACACACACACACACACACACACACACACACACACACACACACACACACACACACACACACACACTGTTCTAAAAAATAAGGTCAGTGTAAGATTTGTTTAATATTTTTGAAAGAACTCTCTTATGTTCACCAAAGCTACATTTATTTAATCAAAAAACAGTATTATAAAACGGTTAGTTCCAATCCTTGATTCTGAATGGTCAATAGCTTGCTTTATTCATGATAAAACACGGCTATGACCGCTTCACCCAACGGTTCTGACTATCACTGCGCAACACTGCAGTTCCTATGTTGTTTTTATTTGAGCTTTCATACATATTACTCATTGGAACGTTGTTGCTGTTCACGGTCAGGGACTATTTTTTTTTCTAGCGGAAGGAAGGCTTTTCGTGATTTTACCTCATGAAAGTTGCACTAATACATATTTTTTTTACTTCAGCCGTTACTTATTCACGATACAGCACAGCCTCTCGTACACTGTCAGAAAAAGGGGTACAGTAGGAGTCCATTTTTAAGGTACAAAGCAAAAACTCCAGTTAAATGAACTCTCCTGTGTTCAAGTGTGTTAAAGTTAATGAGCTAATTAAGAGATTCATTGAGTGATGATTGACCATTAATGAAGACACCTGATGTTAACAAGCAGAACCACTGAAGGAGAAAATGTAATTTTTTTAAGACACCATTATGGTGATTGGTGTTTACTTTAGTTGGGCTCTTGACTCTTAAACTGTTAACTTTAGATTTTGTTTGGCTGTTGTATCTGAGTAATAACTGCCAAATGAACAAAGAGAAAAGTTTATCAGATGATGTTGTTTCTGTTTTGACATAATCATAATTTGATTCACAAATCTCATTTAGAGAGTTATGTGTACCTTGTTGTTAACAGGAGACTGTGATTCTACAGTAAATGGTTTTCAACATTTTCAATATAATCCAAAATATTTCTTAAAAGTTGTTCCGATCAGAAGACTTTGAAATTGTATTTTCTTTAGACACACTGACATCAATAATCAGCCTGTGAATCTCAACAATGGTGACAATAATAAAGCATGTTGCAGTGCATTCTGGGTGCCACCAATCAAACTCATTCATGGCTCCCATCATGCATTGCGGTATGAATAAATTATTATTTGAATTGTCTTAGTAATTTCCTTTCCTTAATGGCATATTCTGTTTGTCACCATTGTTGAGATTCATACACTGATTCTTGATGTCTGTGTGTGCCTAAAAGGAAGATTTTGTTTTTTCAGAACAACTTTTTAGAAATCTTTTAGATTATTTAGAAAATTCTGGAACTTATGCTGTAGAATCACAGTGATGCTGGAATCAACAATATACATTTAAGTCAGAGATCAGACTCTAACTGAGTTCAGAGATTCAGGACAAATTATGATTATGTCAAAACATAATCAACACCACCTGATCACCTTTTCTCTTTGTTCATCTGGCAGTTACAACAGCCAAACACAATCTAATGTTAACAGTTTAAGGCCCAACTAAAGCAAACACTGATCACCACAACGGTGTCTTAAAAAATAGATTTTCTCCTTCAGGTGTCTTCAATAATGGTCAATCATCACTCAATGAATCACTTAATGAGCTCATTAACTTTAACACTCTTGAATGTTAATTTAACACTCATAGTTTACCATTTTAACATTTTAGTTTACATAGTTTACCATTTTCTTGAGTCTGGAGCCATACTTAACACTGGAGTCTTTGCTGTGTACAATATCGAGACAGACTCTGCTAAGCCATTTTTTTGTAAAAGTTGTTGTTTAAAGGTTTTAATGATACCTTAATTATTAAGGTAGATTTTAACTTATCACTATATTTGAGTAGCCTTGAAATAACCTTGAAATAAAGGAAATAAAGGTTTTGGCACAAGGGTACAAATATGTACCCTATGCCAAGGGTACAAAATCTGTACCCTTTTGGGTACAGCCCCAGTGACAAGCTATTGTACCCCTAAAGGTACAATTATGTACTTTATTTTCTGAGAGTGTACCTTATTGCTTAAATATTGTGAAATATTATGTCTATGTAAAATAACTGTTTTCTATTGTAATATATTGTAAAAAGTAATTTACTCCTGTGATCAAAGCTGTATTTTCAGCATCATTACTACTCCAGTCTTCAGTGTCACATGATCCTTCAGAAATCACTCTAATATGATGATTTGCTGCTCAAGAAACTTTTATTATTATTATCAATGTTGAAAACAGTTTTGCTGCTGCATTTTTTGTGTGTGGTATAGCCATGATCAGTATTTTCAGGATTATTTGATGAACAGAAAACTCAAATCTACAGCATTTATTTGAAATAGAAATCTTTTGGTACATTATGCACACATTTACTATCACTTTTGATCGATTCAGTGCATCCTTGCTGAATAAAAGTATGAATTTCCTGACTCCAAACTTTTGAACAGTTATATATTCGTATACACTCTTTAAAAGAAAGGTTTCCATTATTGGTATTCCATGAGAATCTTTAACACACATGGAACCTTTCCATCGCCTTCATAGTGGAAAAGTGTTTATTTAAGTGTTTTTTAAGAACTGTTCACTGGAAGGTTCTTTGAGGAACCCATAATGCTTCTTGTATGGCACGGGCAAACGGTAAAAATCATAGTCATGTGGATTGTAGAGGAGAGGAGCTACTTTTATGAGCGATCAGACTTACGATTTTCACCAATCAGACTATAAAAATGGGCTAAAAAAGCGACAGACTTACATTGAAGGAGATCAGACCAGACACCAGCATAATATAATAACTGGGGCTTCCAAAAATGGTCACATTTCCCCTCAAAACTATGATTGACTATGACTATGACTATGATTTATGAGTTACAGCACACTCGGTGTGTGAGTGACTAGCTCTGACGGCCATCATCGGGCAGTAATTCAGTCCCGTCGAGGCGTCAGTCCCGATCCCCCAGAGTGCACTGCACTCAGAAACAACACTATACTGCAATCTTACAGTTTTGCCGTGAGCCATGTTACAATTTCACTATTTGTCAGTTCCTCTCTCCCCTTTTTAACGTTGCTGTGAAGCATATTCCCGTGAATGGGAAAAGCTGTCTTTTGGGCTTTCTCTGACTGCCTGTGATTTTCCCTTCCAGTGATGGATCTGATCAAATAAATGGGTAACACTTTATTTTGATGGTCCCTTTTGAACATTCGGTTGACTATAAGTAACTTTGCAACTACATGTCAACTAACTCTCATTAGAGTATTAGTAAACTCTCTGCTTAATATCTGCTAATTCTTTATAGTGATGCTCTTCAACAGACATTATACTGACTATAAGTAACTTTGCAAGTACATGTCAACTTATTCTAACCCTAACCCTACCAGTCTACTAGTACTTTACTAATACTCTAATGAGAGTTAGTAGACATGTAGGTGCAACTCATAGTCACTCATAGTCAACACAATGTTTTAACGGGACCATCAAAATTAAGTGAAACCGATAAATGTTACATAATTGTGCCTTGGCAAATGAGTGTTTGAATAGTGGAAGGGCGTTCTGGAGGGAATCGGACGGCTGATATCTTGCCTGTTTTCTAGCGACAGACAGACTGTGACGTTAGCAGTCTGTTGTTCATGTGGCGCCCAGCAACAATCGAATCCAAGACTGAAGCACGTTCTCCTCCTCTCAGACCCACGGGTTCAGAAAAACAGTCCCCAAATCACAGCAATTCCCTCTGGGACCAAATCTCACCGCTCGGGAGCCAAAGAACAATGAGCAATCTCCGTGAACAAGGCACTTCGACTGAAAACAAGCGTCTGATAGCAGTAATGGGCAATTGTGACACCCCACCCATTTGGAAAACAAGGGTCGTGGTCAGGAAATGGAGCCTTTCTTCAGGATTTCATTTGAAAAGGTTACTGACTTTCAAGAAGACATATTTTCCCACCACAGGAACAAAGGAACAGGGCCGTAATTGTAATTAAGAAATTGTAATACATATTGGTGGACCACCATACAGGGATTAGGGGTCATGCGTTTTCAGTTACAAAACAAGGATTCCCAATGTTAACATATTTAGTTTACTACTCTAAAAAGTAGCAATACTTTACCCTTTACCCTAAAGAAGCAACACTATTCAAACTTTGTCATTATTTTGGAATTCATTCTGATACGGATATAATCTTTCGGTTTCAGTGCGTCTCAAATTGTCGCTTATTAAAACAGCAAAACTTTTAAAACCAAAAGTTTTAAAAATAACCCATGACATCTTTCGTTTTTCTTCTTGGTTTTGTGCCAACCCTGTTACATCAGATTTGAATCATTAAGGGTTGAAACATTTCTTATTAATATAAATGTTGAATACGGTTGTACTGCTTAAAGAGATAGTTTATCCAAAATTGAAAATCTCAGTTGACGGGCTCCATTGACTTCAGTAGTTCAAAAGACCACAGTTTATTTGGAATAGAAATTCAATGCATCCTTTATGAAGAAAATTGTTAATCTCTTTAAACGAAATTATACTGAGAGAATAAATATCTAGTTCAGTCATGAAACTCTAAAGGGCACAGGTCAATAAATCCTTTACAATCTGTAATCTGCAAGCAATCACATCATTACCACATGGCACAAGCTGATTGGCCTCTGCTGATTCTGCAGCCAATGAGATCGCTTGCTCAACATTTAAATATTAAAATGTTCATTTGTTTGGACAGAAAGCTGAGGTAAAAGACAAAATATGCTTCTGTAAAAAAAATTACAACATTTTTAGAAAATCCAAAAATAATGACTATATAGGTAAACATTCATTTAACATTTAGGTACACATTTTTTTAACCACCCCTTGTATATTTATGAGATCTGTTTTTCTACATAAGCAATACAAATGTAGATAATGGATATAAATAGTTACATGCAAATTGGAAGACATTTAGATGGTAACCATCACAATATTTTTGATTGAAAATTTACCGTACACACTTAACCGAGTCCAATCTATCAAATAATGTGACTAAGTTGCGTACCAAATTAATTGTAAGCCATGAGGACACAAATGGGGTGCAAATGGCACCATTTCCAGAGAATGACTGAAATGAAAACAGATAAATAGAGCTGTTTGTGTACGACATAAAATATGATTATATTGTAAAATGGAAAGTTCAAAGCCATCAGGCGAGCGCTGTCACACGTGAGAGGTGAACACGTTTGGCACGGTTCCTCCTGTAGCTCCTCCTGCCATGTGCTGAATACACAGACAACACAGGACGGTGCTATATGGGAGGATCTGGGTACTTTAGTACGCAAGAGTGTGAGATGTGTCTTCACGTGCCGACCCACCACCCTTTCACACACGTGACTGAGAGAATAAGGCCTCATTTTTGAAGCCACCTCAAGGCACCCTCAGGGGTTGTTATTTAAAACGTTATCTTGCTCTCGTTTTGGCTTCAGAGTATTTTTTAGATAAGTAAATGCCAAATGTCAGGGATGACTATCAAATAATTAGGTATCTGCTCTCATTTAATTTTATTTTTTTATTTCGGGTTAGTTCATGCACCCAAAAATCAAAATTTAATTTACTGAAAAGATAGAATAAAATACTCACACTCGTACAAACCCATACGACTGGAACACAAAGGAAGATATTATTTAATTAAGCCTTTTCTCTTTTTTATAAGCTGATTTAAAGACCTATAGACGGCGAATGCTCCAGCTGTCGAGAGTAGGGGAGACCGGGGATGGTTGTAACATCTTTGACCTTTCTGTCTATATCTTGGAGTACTTTTTAGCCAGTGTGTTCAAAATGTGATTCAAACTAGTTACAAGTGTCTGCTATCAAATGACATAACTTTTATCTTTGCATCACAAACAGAAAGTGCATGGTTTAGTTTCGAACACGAGGAGTGAAATGTTACAATTCACCCCATAGTCTGGGTTAGTTGTAACATACCCTGGGGTGATATGTAACATAATGAAATAAGGATTTTGACAAAAAACAAACAAAAAAGGATTTTGAAAGCTTTTTATTCAACACTTTCAATATAACTGATGTGTGTGTGTCACTCTTAGTCATAGTAATTGACCACTATAAATTTAACTTCAACACAAAACATTGTTTATGTGTAAGCTTGTTTGTTACCGTCAGTCACAGTATTGGCCATAATAAATTGAAATTGAACACTTGTGTTGGTGTAAGCACGTTTGTTACTGTCAGTTATAGGCTAGTATGGCCATAATCAAATTTAAATTGAACGTGTGTGTGTGTGTGTGTGTGTGAGACGTGTGTAAGGTGTTAGGGTTAGGTTGTAACGTTTCATTGTTGTTACAACTAACCCAGAGTCATGTAGCCATGAACTAGCTCACCTTACAGCTAACAGGCAAAACATTTGCACTAACAACTTACATGAAAAATATCTACACAGACACACAATACACATAATTTAAATTTGATGAGTTTAACTATAAAGCAGAAATTCCCATAACAAAAATAAACAAAGTAAAAAAAGTTACTTTCATACCTCAAAATTGTTTTTTTCCACTCTAACATCTGCTGTGTTTGCCACAGGGCTCTACTTTATTACATGTGGAGTAAGGACTAAACTGAGCATGTGCGAAGTGAATTAGGGGATTGGTAACTAGTTCCTGATTGGACAGATTGGAATTGTTACAACTGACCCGTGTTACAACCATCCCCGGTCTCATGTGCTTGAGCTGTCTGGATCTGCCGAGAGAAGTGCTTGATTCATGAAACCTGGCAGCCCAGAAAGTCATTAAAGAAAATGTTTAAATATTCCATGTCGCAACAGTGGCTCAACTATAAGTTTATCAAGCGACGAGAATACTTTTTGTGCGAAAAAACAAACAAAAATAACGACTTTATTCGACTATTCCTTTTCTTCCTTGTAGGCCTGAAACGAGACTTCAAGAGATTTCGACGACGCGCACGCGCGAGAACTTAACTGAAGTAGTTGAAGGAGATCGCAATTCTCGCGCATGCGTCGTCGAAATCTCTTGAAGTCTCGTTTCAGGCCTACAAGGAAGAAAAGGAATAGTCGAATAAAGTCGTTATTTTTGTTTGTTTTTTCGCACAAAAAGTATTCTCGTCGCTTGATAAACTTATAGTTGAGCCACTGTTGTGACATGGAATATTTAAACATTTTCTTCATTGACTTTCTGGGCCGTCAGGATTCATTCCCTTAGGGAGCCTATGGAGGAGTGATGCACCTCTCAGATTTAATCAAAAATATCTTCATTTGTGTTCCGAAGACGATCGAAGGTCTTACGGGGTTGGTACAGCATGGGGGTGAGTAATTAATGACTTAATTTTCATTTTTGGGTGAACTAACCCTTTAAAGATGTGTGATCTATTCACAGAATGGTGTGTGAACACTCATCCATGTATGCCTATAGTGACATGTTTAAAGAGAAACAGCATTTGGCTGTCAGTCAATAAATGGGAAAACAAAGTAACTCGCGTTACTTGTTTGAAAAGTATCTCAGATATTTTGTGGAAAATTTAAATGTAATGTGTTGCTTTACTAGCTACTTGAAAAAAGTAATCTGATTACTTAAGTCAAGTTACTTGTAACACGTAACCATCAACACTGCTCATGTCGCGCCAAACATTTATTTTATTCTGTGGGACATAACAGATGTTCTGAAGAATGTTGCTAAATAAAACCTTTCTCAAGAAAAAAAAAAAAAAAAAATTACAATTGTGTTGCTCAGAAGAAAGAAAGTAGGTTTGGATGGGCTTGAGTAAATAGTGACAGATTTTTTTCGGGGTAAACGATCCATTTAAACCAGTTTAAACAGAAAACCAGCTTGGAATTATATACTTTTGGAAGAGAGCAATCATCTTTATCATGAAGGGGAAATCAATGCAATGTCACAAAATATGAGGTACTGAGTTGTGATTGGGGGAAATGATGCATCTGTCATTAGAGCACTGTTGTCTTATAGGGCTGCTTTAAAGCTGAAATTGAATTTGTTTCATTAATGATGAATTTTGAACATTGACTGTTATTTTCCTGTTCATTACTGCGAAAGCTGCTTTGAAACAATCTGTATTGTATAAAGCGCTATACGTAAATAAATGTGACCTGAAACACAAAATACATAAAGTCTGAATGCCTTGACATTTGTGAAAGCATCTGAAAGCTACGCCGCCGACCATCTGCCGCTGACAGGTTTGCTGTGTGAAAGCCGCTGAACTGCTGTGCTGTAAAGACTGAGAAGCCTTTGAACGGCATATTGTGACACAGTGAGAGATGAGGCACAGTGAGCAGGGGACAAACACAGCCGTCAGGAGAGCAGAGCGCCACCTTCTGGTGGACAGAAACACTGCAGGACAGGCCTCAGTGAAGGAAACACCGAGATGGATTATTTCAAGACAAATATTGCCAATCATAATAATGCTCTCTAAACAACTTCGATCGCAAAGGTTCAATAAAGCAGCACATAACCGATTGTTTTTTTTTTGTTGCAAGAATCAAACAGATATAAACATTATTGATCTGATCTAATTTTAAAAATATATATTTAAACGCAATCTCTCCTCATGACTCACTGTTGAGTATTATGTCTTGTCATGACTCACTGCAGATGGGGAGGTAAAAGCACTGAACATCATGATCTTTCCCCTGAATTACAGTCTGGATGAGTCACATTTAGAGCCAGTCTGCATTGGTCAGTTGGATTTGACAATATATGGCTCCGTCCCAAATATTATATGTCAATGCTTTTTTCTCTCGCACATGTCTTGCGTTCCCCTGGGGAAAGGCAAAAGTTTTCTGAGGGAACGCAACGGTTTCGCGAGCGAAGGCTGAGTTTCTTCGGGGGTATGCAAAAAGATGTTCAGAGTAGCCCATGTTGTTTTGAAGAATATTTAAACATGATAGAAAATCTCATCCATCAATCTTGAATCTACTGTATAAAGTATAACGCATGTGCAAATATGCAGCTTTACAGCATTAGCTGTATCTATTTGCAGTATTTCAAAGCTACCAACAATTTATGAACTTCATCAAACCTGGATCATATTTCAGCCCAAAAAGAAACAAAAGAAATACATTATTGTCTGCCTATTTCTGGCATCGAGACATTATTTTCATGATAATACCATATATTCTCATCATCTTAATGCAAAAAAACAACAACCCCCAGACCAAAAACTAATTCTCAGTATAATGTGGAAAGAAAAACAGCAACATATTTAATAATATAATATAATATAATACATCATGGAGGCATTTGATGACTTACATATTGGATACATTTTTTTGTTTTTTGTAAAAAAAATAATAATTCAGTAACATGAATATGCTTTCACTGGTATGAAGCAGAAGCTCTGTTCCTAACAAAACTCACTCATTGTCTATGTCAAAGAGCATGTAATGCGTCTGAGTTCAGTCTCTGTGGGTGTTTGCAGTGTTCATTGTTGTTTTAAGTACAGAACAAGGCTAGACCTTTTCTTCAGATTCATACAAAGACACATAAAACAATCTCTAGTCTGAGAATTATGTTCTATTCTGATATTCTTTGTTCTAAGTATAGGCACAACATGACAAGTCTCAGGTGTCGAGTGACATTTTTGTTCTCACAAAGCCTCGAAATCAGTCAAATAGAGCAAATCTGATGTTTCAAACACAGCTGATTGTATCTGGACTTTGGACCAATGAGGTTTCACTGTGGGCGGGGCCAACAAGATGTTTTGTCATACAATGCTGCAGGGCAAAACCTCAGATTTATGTTCACACATACAGTGATTTCATCAGCTCATCGAGTGGCAGTATATTTGGTCATTCCTACTCGGTGCTCAATTGATAATTAATCTTTTTTTTTTTTTTAGAAGGGTGTATGTATATTGTAAGTGTTATTTATACATAGGCTATAACTGCATAATGCATAAAGTACATTATTCGTCATTTAACCCCTTAAGTTGCACCGCCATAGGCATTACATATTTAAACAATACTATTGTTTGCATGAACCAAACTGACTCGATTCGTCTACACGATTACTGCCAGTTTTCCCTTTCAAAAGGTACTAATATTTACCTTTAATGTACCAATCTGCCCCCTTAAGGGGTAAATAAAGTACAAAGGTGTACCTTTTCTGAGTGTACAGAACAGTGAAACCGCTCCTTTCCTCTATCTCACACAAAACAAATCGCATGTGCTCTAGTGCCTTCACTCCTAGTTGTGTTTGTCAATCGTCATTTGCATAAAACAAAACCCTCCTGGACACGCCCACATCACATCACATTGCCTGATGCCCGCTCGATTTTGGAAATCACCAATTTTCATTGAAAATGAGTGACTTCTGGTCACTTTGTCACTGATAATCACTATATGTGTGAACACCCCTTAACATGGAAGAGATCGCTTGACGCTGCTGTACTAAATGACTAAGTCATTTCTACATGGCTACTCAGATCTATTTTTTTCAATAAGGAAAAGTAATTGAGAAGTCAAAGTAGAAGGTGACAAGTGTAAAACTACATACAGCTCATTAAATCGTCAGACTCAGATGGTGCGTCGTCTCTCTGCCCTCAGAACACGTGTCTGTGATACATGTCTGGATCGTAGTATTTGGTGACCACCACGCGGTTAGCAAACTTGCGTCCCGTCAGCGCTTGCATGGCCTTCTGGCATTCAGCAGCAGACACGTACTCCACGAAAATCTGCAACAGAGAGAAACTACCGCTATAAGACAAGCCTTAATAAGTATTTCATATTGAGAAGTATTAAAATAGCGTTATCTTAGCGTCATTGAGATACTTTTATAGTTTTTGTTAATATTTTTAGAGTTGCCAATGCAGTGATAATCTCTTTGCTAACTGCATTAGCACATGCGTGAGTGCGTTTGTTTGCTAGCAGGGATTCACGTTAAATCAATGATGCTAGTTTTAATCATTTAGCTTCACTAATTTTATTTTAAGAAATATTATTTTTTAGTGCACTCAAATTAATAAATAAGTTCACACTACTAATATACTCGCATTTTTACCGAAGTACAAATATTATTTTAAAAACTTTTTAAACTTAAATGGCATGGTATTATAACGCCAACATACTATAGATAAAATTACAGTAAAGAACTGTATATTAACGGCTGCTCTTGTTTTGCTGCTTTTGCAGATGTGCTGTGCTTTTACAGTACAATTGCAGTTGATGATTTATGCTACTTTTGTTAATTTATAATCTTACTGGAAACCAAAATTGCTTTTTACAGTAATTTTTAGTGTATTTTTTATTATTTTTAATGTTAAGTAATTTTAAGTTTTTAGTTTGTAATGTTAAGTAATTTTGTTGTGTTTTTGTCTTTTTATTCGTTTTTTGTTGTTGTTGATGTCTTTAAATGTCTATATAGTTTTTACTTTATTTTATTTCAGATTTAGCTTTAATTAATTTAGTACACGAAAATGAGAAATTTTGCAGTGGCAACTACCTTAAAGGAAATACATGTTTATGTTTTGTGTTATTTCAGTTAATGTTTATTTTATTTCAAGTCAGAAAATGTTTTTTTACTGGTTTTAGTTACTAATAATGCTGTATTAAGAAAAATTACAATAATGAAAACAGCCTCAGTAATAAAGGAAAACAATAAAATTACAATTCGAATTCACTCAAAATGTACATTTTGTCACCATTTATTAATCTTCATGCTGTCCCAAAACTATATGACTTTTTTATTTTTCTGATAAATATCCAATATGTGCTCTATTATAAAATAACAAGGTAAGTAAATAATGGCAGGTTTTTAATATAGCGTAGAGCTGAACTATTCCTCAGATCCTATTCAAATCCAACCATGGTAAAGGTTTGGTTGGGGAATATTGATTATGTGAATGGACAGATCCTCAAAGGCCTTTGTTTAAGTGTATTTCCTACTCTTGAAGGCACTCATCACCTTCCCACAGCCTGGCACCTCCACACCATCCACCGGCCTGGGGATCTCGATAGAGCGCACAGTGCCGTACTTGCAGCACTCCTCACGGATGTCCTCCAGGATCTCCTCATAGTCCTCGTCGTCCAGCAGCTCCTCCGGCATGACCATGTTCAGCAGACACAACACCTCGGTGGGCCGGCCGGAGTTCTGCACGCGCTGCAGTCCCGGGACCTGGAGCGTGACTGGCGTCTCCACAACAGCAGTCTGCATGCAGAGAAAACATGATGCGAGACGGGACCTCTGACACAACTGAGAGCTTGAAGTTGGCCATATAAGTAAACAACATCATGAATGTCTTATTTTTGCCATAACAGCTGGAGATTATTGACGAGAACTGTTGTGTTCAAGTGTTGAGGGCTGGAACTTACAGGATTGGCATTCTTGGCGCCCACACTCGCCCTCTGGACGATGAGCTTTTTATCGCCGAGCTGCATGCCATGTAATCCAGCTACTGCCTGAACAAAACACTGTCTAAGTGAATCTCACAACTTAGGGTACGTTTACACGACAACGATATGTTTAAAACTGGGAAGTTTTTACTTTGAGTTCGCAACGTACAGATGACACCATTGTCAACGACACCCAAAGCGCTGTTGTCGTGTAAACGAATGGCCAAAACACATAACAAGTTTTACGTTATTAGTTGAAAATGGTTTCGTGTAAACAGTAAACTAAAACAAAATAAAAAAAAGTTAATTACAAAAAAAAAGATATATACACAGATGAGTCAAAACATTACGACAACCTGCCTAATATGATGTTGGTCCTCCGCTTGCTGACAAAACAGCACCGACCCACCAAGGCATGGACTGTACAAGACCCCTGAAGGTGTCCTGCGGTTTCTGGCACCAACAATTTAGCAGCAGATCCTTTAAAGCTACACTGTGTGATTTTTACCCCCATCTAGCGGTGAAAGGGTATATGACCATCCAGTGAATATTAGTTTCTGTTCATCTCAATTTCGATTTCGCTTTAACTCCTACGGTGGCCAATGGAGTCCAAGATTAACATGGCTTCCAGTACGACCTCCTCGACACGGTGCCATCGAGTGTTAAAACGCGAAAGGCGAAGCTTGATGTCCCTCTTTGGCTAATGTACTTTCAAGATGCAGGGGCAACATGGCGACCGACATTAGAACCCCTTACCCGTATGTATTTTCAATGGCATATTATACACTCACGAGAATACTTTATTACTTGAACGAAGTAAATATACAATAATGAGCACATATATTTTTGAAAGAACTAAGTGTTTTTAGCTAAGAATAAACTAAAAAAGTTACACAGTGTAGCTTTAAGACCTGAGGTGGAGCCGCTATAGATCGAACTTGTTAGTCCACCACATCCCACAGATGATCCGTTGGATTGAGGTATGGGGAACTTGGAGGCCGCAGGGCAACACCTTGAACTCTTTATGTTCTTCAAACCATTCCTGAACAATGTAAGCTGTGTGGTAGGGTCCATTATTCTGACAAAAGAACCACTTCCACCAGGGAACACCATTGTCATGAACGCTCGCGTGTCCATTGTAGGCACTTTCGGCGATGGACAGGGTTATCATATGCACTCTGATTGGTCTGTGGTTACGCAGTCCCATATGCAGCAGATGCACTGTGTTGTGACACATTCCTCCCATAACCATCATTCAAATTATGTGTGACCACAGTAGACCTTCCGTTGGCTCAGACCAGACGGGATAGCCTTCGTTGCCCTTAAGCATCGCCTTTGGACGCCCAACACCATGTTGACGATTTGTGGTTTGTCCCTCTTCGGACCACTGTTGGTAAATTCTCACCACTTCTGACTGGGAGCAACACACAAGCCTTGCCGTTTCAGAGATACTCTGACTCAATCGCCTTGCCATAACAATTTGGCCGTTGTCAAAGTCAATCACATCTTTATTCCTGCCCATTTCTCCTGCTGCATTCAACATGTTCATTACAAGAACTGATTGTTTGCTTACCATCAAATCTACCCAGACCTAAATATGTGGCCTTGTTAGGAGATGATCAATGATATTTGCTTCACCTGTAACTGGTCAAAATGTTTTGGCTCATCAGTGTAGAGTCCCTGTTTCCTTGATATAAGCAAATAATTAGCTAAATATATTTCTTATTTCGGTCTTTGACATTTGGAATGAAATATAGCCCATATATATCCATACTGTGTGTGAATTAACCAATAATGATAAATGTAAACTAAGATGATGTGTTCCTTTAATACTCAAACCTGAGTTGACTGACCTGGTCAGTCGCGCTGATATCCACATATTCACAGAAAGCATAGCCTTTGGACAGTGATGTGGCACTGTCTTTCACAAGGTTGAAGGCTTTGAGAGGACCAAATGATGTCAGGAGCTCTTTAACCTGCACAACAGTCGAGGACGCACAGGTATGTGAACACAACAGCAGCTGAAAGCTCAAATCCTATTCATATCCTGTCCATTGAACCCAAGATGAGGGTGTACAAGATGGCAGGTCCAATAGAGCGCAACAGTGGCTTCTGGGAGTTAAAATCTCATTCACTGTCTTCAAAGACAAATAGAAATTTTTCAAACAAAAATGGATAAAACTGTATGATCACATGATTCAAAATGGTTCATGGGTTGAACTTCATTCCCTTATAAAGACCTTATTTATACAGTCTTATACTTTTGTATACTCACTTTTGGGTTTTAATGTAATCAGGGTCAGAAATTAACAGAGGCTTGGGCCAAGAATGACACCAAAAAAGAAAAGAAAATGTACCCCATATTCAAGATAATGGGGCAAAAGAATGCCCTTACATAATTACACAAAATCTATCACAGCTGTTGCGTTATAACCAATCACACACGTTTCTGTTGAGCTTATAAATGCAATGGCCAATCAGAGGTGTTCAGATTATTCACCGCTAATTACTCTGGAGTTTTGTTTTTGTTTTGTTTAGTAAGTTTTGTAAGTAAGAGATTAATTTTGAAGTGAAGACAGCTTCAGTGATTATAACAGGAGTTTTTGTGATAGGGCAGAACTCGAGCTAGTCTGAAGTCGTGGTGTCGGTGATGGGGCTCCTATTTTTAATTTGAATAACCATTTTGTTTTCAAAAATCACTTCCAGGGGACATGGGGGAAAAATGGCCCTTAATGGAAAAGTTCATTTGTGACCTTGGCTGTAATAGAGCTGGTCCGTTGGCTTCATTACTCTTTATAAAAAAAAAAAAAGTTTCTTCCTCTGGAAAAAGGAATAGAAAATATATTCTGAAACCAAGGCCACTAAAAAGGTAATCTGTTGCGCTCTATTCCTGCAATACATCGACACACCATGAGACATGTTCGTAATACAAGAAAACGTTATTATCTTGATGTTCCCTTCACTTTCTGAATGCAGAAGGGTACGATTATAACGGTTTTCCCTCCAGCCCTTCTCAGTATTGCAATAACTTTCATCACTATGATTTGTGCTATACGTTTATTCAATGTAAGTAGAGTTGCGTTTCTGAGTCTTAAGGGGCGGTTACACTACACTTTTTGTTCCACTGACTTCCATTCCAAGAAACAAATTCATGTGAAGGTTTTGCATTTTGATGCATTTCAAAGCTTGGTGAACTCGAATGTGTATCACATGAAGACGTGTGACCAATAGAAGAACTGGATTGTAAAAATGTAAAAAGAGTATGACGTCATATGTCCTCCATTGCAGTGTCCGGAGAATTTCACATGCTCAAAGCCTAGAGTAAGCGCCCCTTTAAACTGCCACCTCCTGGTTTAGACTATGACAAAAAGCACAATTTCTTAAAGCAGTCACATACAAAAGTGCCACTATTATGCTATTTTAAATATTACTAATTTTGTTTTGGAGGTCAGGTTTACATGCATCAAAGGTAAAAAATAAAACATAATAATTCTCATAATATACATTGCAGCATCACCTCTTATTTTCACAGTGTCTTCACAGTCTGTTGTGATTGGTCTACTCTCCTCCGATTGGTCAAATGGCTCAGTCTGTTGTGATTGGTCTACTCTGCTCTGATTGGTCAGATGGTCCAGTCTGTTGTGATTGATGTACTCTGCTCTGATTGGTCAAATGGTCCAGTCTGTTGTGATTGGTCTACTCTCCTCTGATTGGTCAAATGGTCCAGTCTGTTGTGATTGGTCTACTCTGCTCTGATTGGTCAGATGGCACAGTCTGTTGTGATTGGTCTACTCTGCTCTGATTGGTCAGATGGCCCAGTCTGTTGTGATTGGTCTACTCTGCTCTGATTGGTCAGATGGCCCAGTCTGTTGAGATTGGTCTACTCTGCTCTGATTGGTCAGACGGTCCAGTCTGTTGTGATTGGTCTACTCTGCGCTGATTGGTCAGATGGCACAGTCTGTTGTGATTGGTCTACTCTGCTCTGATTGGTCAGACGGTCCAGTCTGTTGTGATTGGTCTACTCTCCTCTGATTGGTCAAATGGTCCAGTCTGTTGTGATTGGTCTACTCTCCTCTGATTGGTCAAATGGTCCAGTCTGTTGTGATTGGTCTACTCTGCTCTGATTGGTCAGATGGTCCAGTCTGTTGTGATTGGTCTACTCTCCTCTGATTGGTCAGATGGTCCAGTCTGTTGTGATTGGTCTACTCTGCTCTGATTGGTCAGATGGCACAGTCTGTTGTGATTGGTCTACTCTGCTCTGATTGGTCAGATGGCACAGTCTGTTGTGATTGGTCTACTCTGCTCTGATTGGTCAGATGGCACAGTCTGTTGTGATTGGTCTACTCTGCTCTGATTGGTCAGACGGTCCAGTCTGTTGTGATTGGTCTACTCTGCGCTGATTGGTCAGATGGCACAGTCTGTTGTGATTGGTCTACTCTGCTCTGATTGGTCAGACGGTCCAGTCTGTTGTGATTGGTCTACTCTCCTCTGATTGGTCAAATGGTCCAGTCTGTTGTGATTGGTCTACTCTCCTCTGATTGGTCAAATGGTCCAGTCTGTTGTGATTGGTCTACTCTGCTCTGATTGGTCAGATGGTCCAGTCTGTTGTGATTGGTCTACTCTCCTCTGATTGGTCAGATGGTCCAGTCTGTTGTGATTGGTCTACTCTGCTCTGATTGGTCAGATGGCCCAGTCTGTTGTGATTGGTCTACTCTGCTCTGATTGGTCAGATGGCCCAGTCTGTTGAGATTGGTCTACTCTGCTCTGATTGGTCAGATGGCACAGTCTGTTGTGATTGGTCTACTCTGCTCTGATTGGTCAGATGGCACAGTCTGTTGTGATTGGTCTACTCTGCTCTGATTGGTCAGATGGCACAGTCTGTTGTGATTGGTCTACTCTGCTCTGATTGGTCAGACGGTCCAGTCTGTTGTGATTGGTCTACTCTGCGCTGATTGGTCAGATGGCACAGTCTGTTGTGATTGGTCTACTCTGCTCTGATTGGTCAGACGGTCCAGTCTGTTGTGATTGGTCTACTCTCCTCTGATTGGTCATATGGTCCAGTCTGTTGTGATTGGTCTACTCTCCTCTGATTGGTCAAATGGTCCAGTCTGTTGTGATTGGTCTACTCTGCTCTGATTGGTCAGATGGCACAGTCTGTTGTGATTGGTCTACTCTGCTCTGATTGGTCAGATGGCACAGTCTGTTGTGATTGGTCTACTCTGCTCTGATTGGTCAGATGGCACAGTCTGTTGTGATTGGTCTACTCTGCTCTGATTGGTCAGATGGCCCAGTCTGTTGTGATTGAAACCAAACCATCTGAATTTCAGTTCTGGATCTTCCTCAACACTTGATACCTCTTGATTCCTCAACACAACATATAGTGATATTAACAGTAAAAATGGCGTCAGTTTTACCGTATCAATTTTAGCACGAGTCCTCATTCTTTGGAAGTGCATGAAAAGTGGATTTGCTTATGCAGCGCAAAAAACAGTGTCTTCTCGACATGACGTCAACATGAACCAAACTCTAACACTCCAAACATACCGTAGGTTCGAGCAGGAAGTAAGCCTGGAATTACTGAAGACTTGTTTCAGGCGGTTCAGATTCGGTTCTTTCTTTTGGAAGACAATAATAAAAAGCATAATAGGGACACTTTAAAATAATGTAAGAAATGTGCATAAAGAAAGGTCCTTTCTTTGCATGCAATGATTAAAACATTTTTTAACAATCAAAGTTTCTGAAAAGGTTTCTTTTTCAAATATCAAATCATTCAGACCAGTCAAAACGAGCCCTACAGTAGACCTCAAGTGGTCTAACATCAATGTGATTCACTTCCCCGTTTGTTTTGTATGCACAATGCAGAGTCCCTCAACCTCTCCAAACATTTCACATTCACAGCCCTCCAAAAGCCCAACCCAGTTACCCAAAGACCCTTTAGTGATGTTCTCGCACTGAGATAGTGAAGGAAGAGAGGACAGCGAGGGGAGGGTCCCTGCTGACAGGAGGTGAATCCGTGTGAGGAACTGAATGTCTTACTTGCCTTGTGTTACATGTTGGCATGGCAGCAGTAGATCAGAACTACTGAACAAATTATGAGCGCAGACTTAACGATCTTACGGGCCCCTAGCTGGGGGACAAAGTGGGGGAACAAAAAATGAAAGAGCTGTGAGTTTCAAAGCAGTTACAGTGACTGCAAGAAAGAAAATATATGAGAATATGAATGAAATAAATACCAGGGTACATTCAGCTCCAATTGATTAAATTAGTTAGTTAGCTAAAATCCAATTAGATCAATGCGGTGCACCACTACCCAAACCCCCTCGGTTGTGTCTGCAATAGAAACAACAAACTTCTGCAGCGCACTTATGAAATATGGTGTGTGACTTCTATCTTTACCCCATTTTCACCTGCACATATAATTGCAAATTTGCTGTAATTACAGGTCCAATGTTAAAAGATCAAAAATCGAATCAGCTATATTCACACTGCAGCTGAATGTGGACCAAATCCCTCTCATGTGACACAGATCTGTTTTTGGATGACAGTGTGAAGAGCAAAAATATGTGTGGACATATTCAGTTACAATTTAGTTTGCATCAGAGTGAACAGTCAAGTTGGAATTCATGCGATTATTTCAATTTTAACTAATAAATCACTTGGACATAATTAAAACATTTTATATAAGTTAAATATTACATTTGTGGAGGCACTTATTGTACCATATTTATTTATTATATTCTTATTTTGTCAGAATTTTTCTGCATTCTGAGCCATTAAAATGCATGGTAAAAAGGTGACATTTGGCACACTGTTTGGGGAACACTGGAATATTCCTTGCACCACCAATTGCTCTTTTCATGGGACAGAAGATAAATAATCAAACACATTAATGGCTATGACCCATAGCCGCAATTTTTGCAAGATGAAACCTATTTATCATTGCTAACAAAGTTTACAGGGCCAGTTTAGTTACAACAAAACAATGCTATTTTAGTGTTATTTTATAATATTATAGTATTTAATAATATTTTGAATTAGCTTTTACTTTTCTATTTTCAGATTTAATTTTAGTTACGTTTTAATTTATTTTATTCTGTGATTTTGTCATTTTTAAAACTTAATTAATTTAATTCCAGTTTCCATTTTAGTCATTTTAGGATTTTAAGTCGCCATGGCAGTTGCCTTTCAAATTTTCATTCAAGTTTTTAATGTAAGTTTTTGGTTAAAGGGACACTAAGTAACTTTTTAGTTAATTTATAATCTAAAATCAATATTTTTATTCATAAATATGTCCTCAATGGTGCACAAATACCTCTGCCAATTATCTGATTTATCCTCGTAAACAAAGAATTTATTATATTTATATACATGGGACGGGTAAGTCCACGGAGGCTTCCATGTAGTTCCGCCATCTTGAAAAACTATAATAGCAGAGAGGGACAAAAAGTACTAGGCCAACGCGTTTCCACAACACGTTTTCATTCAGAGCCGGCGTGACGTGACTGAACGCAGCAGAAGCGGAGGAGCAGAGCAGTGAGAGGCGCTTGTCACTGCCCCGGTAAGTTTAAAAGGCTGCATTGCAAATCCTCGTCGCCAGAAAAGTCCAAAATAGATCGTAAAAGGAAACGTGACCGGAGATTACAAAAAACACAAGTTAATGTCGGGATAGCTTTTTCCAGGTGGATAGAGCTAATGCAGGAGAAAGATTTCAAAAGAGACGCTGAAGTCCTGCTTTCTTCTCGACAGGCAAGTCAGTGTTACAGTCTTAATTACAAGCTTTTTTCATTGTTTGCTTGTGTACTTTATTTTATAGACAGATGAACATGTATAGTTAAAAGTTGATGATGATATCTAACAAAGCAGGTAGGCTACTTCAGAAAATATAACGAATAAAGAAGGCATAACTACTAATTACAATAGTTCATGTTTTTGACACTCATTATTTCATACTGTAACATTCATTTGTTCGTTGTGTCAATTTGAAGTTTGTTTGAAATAACAAACCTGTTCACCCGAAGGAAAACTCGACGAAGTGCTATTAGAAGACATCCTGTCATAGCTTTTTGGTACATAACGGCTACCGTAGATGCAACACGCATTTGAAAACGCGAGGCGCTGGAGAGCACAATTCGTTTGAATGCAAAATACAATTTCACCGCTAGATGGGAGTAATTCTTACTTAGTGTCCCTTTAAGTTTTATAATATTTATTTATTATTTTTAAGCTGAGCAGAAAATTAAAAATGAGCACATTTGCTTGCAGTGTGAACGTAGCCTAAATGTCAACATGTATCCATTTCACTCTTCCAATGTAGTCTTAACACTTTAAAAAAAAAAAAAAAAAGATCTACCAGTTAGATTAAAAGTGTCATGGTTGATTATGTTACACTAAAGGGATTTCAGCAACAGATTTTCTGTATGTCAAAAAAGTAATATGTACTATTTCCACACATAAAAATTGGATATATTCTGACACAATTTTGAATGGGCAATAAGAAAATGGGATACTCTTTGCTAGTGTACACAACCAACTGACCTTAGGTCCAAATAACTGATTCATTGATGGAGAAGCAAGGTTAACGTGTACCTGATCATCATTGAGATAATTTGGTAGACCTCCAATGAAGAGTTTATGAGGGGAGTCCGGTACAACAGTGGAAACAACACCTGAAAACAAGGACAAAATTGACAGTAAATCATCTTTAGAAATTTACAGTCCCATCGATGCTTATATGGGATTGCAGTCTCACGCTAATAGTCTGCTGATCTAAAACACACGAAAAGGTAAAACATGGCAAAAGTCTTGACCTGGAACATGAAAAGCGGGCTGCTCAGAGATACCGGGAAGAGGGCGGTAGTCATGTGGACGTCTGATCTTCAGCGACTGTCCTTGAAAGATAATGCCATCAAATGCCATAGCCTGAGTGGTTTCATCCACTGATCGAAACTGGGGAAGATAGACAGTCTGCTTCAGTCAGGAATAGCTCTGAGTACCCAGTATCATTATTGGAAATGTTTTCCTGTGCATCACCAAATCACCAAAACGTCTCTCAGGGTGTGCTGTGTTCACACTTGTGGTTCGGTTCTCTTGGTTCTTTTAGTCCGGACCAATAATTATACATTTAGTCCTGGTTCGCTTAACGTTCACATCATCATTTTTAACACTCAACGCAAAGATTCAAAACAAAAAACAGATTGAATGACGTATTCTTTATGGCAGAACTTTGAGAACATCCAAAACAATGCTGTGTGCAGAGTTAAACATGCTCGTTGTATGTGCACATATTTGATGGTATTTTTACCAGCTGACAACTCGAGAAAGGCTTATAAAATGTGTAAAGGAGTCAAAACAATGGCAGGAATTCCTAAGTTAAACGAACAAATGAAGGAGATGCGCTTCCGACACTTGTCCCGAACTGTAATAGTCAACATAGCGCCATATAGTCTATGACGAGAAAAAAAGGACAGAGGAATCAAAGGAAATCTTATTCGTACAATGGAATAAAAAAATATTATTTTGTAATTATTGTGACAGATGTGAAGGTGGAGGATCATTTATAAATGCATCAGGTTTTTTTCACAAGACAGACACATATACAGCAAAATCCCCAGTGTTAAATAAACACTGATCGGTGTTCATATGGGTCCACACTACAGGGTTAAAATATACACTGAAGCAGTGTTGGAGTTAATGAGATTAATTGAGTGACAATTGAGCGTTAATGATGAACGCCTGCTGTCAACAAGCAGAATCACTGAGGAAAAGGAAACGACAAGAACAGAAAAAAGAGAAGAGATGAAACACAACTACAACTCACTTCCAGCCATTACACTTATTATTATCCGACTTTATTTCATACATCTATGATCTTGATGTTTTATTGAATGTTTTTGTAGAGTGTTTGCTTTCGTTGGGCTCTTGACCCTTGACTTTTTAACATTAGATTTTCTCTTGGCTGCTGCAACTTTGTATAAAGCAATGCAAGAGAAAATAAGATCAGGTCATGATGGTTAAGTTTTGATAATGATGTAATCATCATGTAATGACCTGATTCACTGATCTCATTCATTCAGAAGCTTCTAATACATCCATTTAAGTAGAGTTTTAGAAGTACCCCAGGTATGCTTAAGCATTCTGTCCTTTTTAGAGTCGCATCGTGAAATCACGTTTAGTTTTTGGTTCATTTAGATGTCTTTGGTCAATGTTACATTCATATTTCAGTCGAACCACACCATAGATTGTTTGGAAGTGGACTGACACACTCTTAAAAGTTAGATCTTGCTCCGCTTGTTCGGATGGCAGCGTTCACACTTGAACCGCACTTACAGAGCAATCACACCAGAGTTTGTTTAAATCAAACCAAACCTGCCGACTGTGAACACACCCTTCACTGGTGCTTTGAACGTCATTTCAGTGGATTTCGTAAAGCTTTGGTTGTCTTCAGATGTCATCATGTGTTTGAAAAATTAACAATATTGAAATGCCCAGAACAACAATATGGAAAGATATTTGTATGGCATTAGGCCTGTGGATTACATTTGTTTGCTTGCTAGGTTTTGCTATTAAAACTTTTAATTATTGACTCCTATGGACCAAATTACGTTCAAAATTCAAGTAACTTTACTAATATTAACACATTATTATTGTCTTTACAAATATAGTCCTATATTCTTGATCATTTGTCTGCAATACATTTAAACGGGTGCAGTCTATTTTCTGTCAGACTACTTAACTGAGTGACATCTGTATTGTCTCACCTCTAAGAAAGCAAAGTTCTTGTCCTGGTTGATCTGCACTGCGAGCACAGGATTGCTGGGAGCTTGAGACAGTCCTGCAAGTCTCATCTGGGTATTGAAGAATTCAGCCATGGACTCCTGAGAGACAAAGATAATAGCAGGACTTTACCAGAGAAATAAACACTTGACACAACTCTTTATATCAAAACAAACTTTAACTCTCATTTCTAGAAATAACTTTTCATCTGTAACTTTCAAATGAAATGGCTGATTCACCATTGCACAAGAGGACGAGAACTGACCTGTACAAAGAAAATGTTTTGAGGGACACTATTCTGGGACACTTACCTCAGTGATGCCAAACGGGATGTTGCCAACATACAGGCGTCGTGCTTGCCTGGTCATCTGGCTGCCAACGGCGGGCACTTGTGTGGGTGCGACTGCCAAACCAGCATTAGTGGATGTAGCCAGCAGGGCAATGCTGGGGATCTGCCCAGCAGCTACATTACAACACAACCAATTAAAGCACAGCTCAGACAAAAATCGAATTATTTCAGTTGAAAACATGGTGTGCTGTAAAACACCAAAATTAAAATAAAAAAATCCTTTCAAATGTTAAATGGATGAGGGTTGAGTGTTTCTCACAAAATAATAACTTCAACAAAAACTCTTAGTCTGAGAAAACTCTGTGAGACACCAATGTGTCCCTGAGCAAGACACTTAACCCCTAGTGGCTCCAGAGGCGTGCGACCTCTGACATATATAGCAATTGTAAGTCGCTTTGGATAAAAGCGTCAGCTAAATGAATAAATGTTGAATAAATGTAGATTTAATGTGGCACATCTGAACATTTATGCCCAGTTTCACAGACAAGGCTTAACTAGGCCCAGACTAAAATGCATGTAGATCTCAGTAGATCATTAGTTTCTGAAATACTCAGACCAACCCTTAGATATTTGCATTAACAAGTAGTTGAACAGGTTTACCATAGCATCCACAAAAATTGTTTTAATGTTTTTAATGTATAATCCACCTTATTCCTGACCTTACTGCGTTTTGAATTATGGGTGGCACTTCCGGTTTGGGGAACTTCCATTCAAAAAGGCTGAAACGAATCATTTCAAATCACAAGGTTGCCCTACAAATAAAGCTGATCCGTCAGTTTGACTGGACGAGACGCCATTTTTCCTTCATGATTTATTTTCAGACGTTATACTTGGTATTTTAACGTGACATGTTATAACAAGAATATCTACGGCAAGAGCTCTTTTCAGTCGCTGCTTTCTTTTCCTCATGATGATTTTTATTTTTTCCTTTGCAATTCGCTGTAAAAGTATGAAAAAGGACAACATAGACGGCACATTTGTGGTCTGTTCTCCCGAAATTTAATTGACGATATTCCATTAATAATTCACTGGAATCCAAGAAGAATCTCTCGTTACTCTCCTCGAATCCTCACGTCTCTTTCCAGGTTTGTTTTCTCGGGTAAATGCAATTTATAATCTGTCAAAATGACGGAAATCACTTTGATATAGTGTCACGTAATGCTGCAGTTAATGAACATTTTTGATTAAGGCTTGTTACAATACAGATATATATCTGCCTACTACAGTGATATGTAACCAAAGACTCGCACTTATGGGGCTAATTTTGGTCTGTTGAGAGTACCTTGTTGATTCTTTTAAAATTTATTTTAATGTTCAAAGGTTGAAGGGTGAGTCGATTAATGTCATCTCATTGTGACATCTCACTGGTTGTTTACAGCTTAACGGAAGTTACACCCATAATCCGCGCAAAGCGTCATGGGGCGTAGGAATAAGGTAGATACAGAAACCATTTTATCAATCAATTTTCAGCAAAAACAAGCGTATCATGATAGATTTTTTGGCCACCAAGGCAAAATCATCCCTTATCTATCTCTATTTTAACTAAGTTATTTTAAGTTCGAGCTGCAATAGTGAATGTCTTTCTCCACACAATTTGCAGCATTTTATTTCCTCTGTGTTTTGTTTCCTCTCTTATGATGTTATGCAACATCAGAAGTGCATAGGGAACGGTGATCGTGGCATTTACTGTTATCGTGATCTTTGATTACTCATGCCGCACCTTGCATGGCTTTGTACTGCATTGGAGTGATGTGCTCAAAGCCTGAAGGAGGGACGTCCCAATACTTGCACATCTTTTTCTTCCTTGTTCCGCGTGGAGAATAGCTGAGGAAAAAAAATCAGAGTAGACGGGGAAGATGCCGTAAACTTAATCAACTCTGTTGTGATGTCAACTTAGAAGACAACACTGCTTTTATAGTTTTACAGAAACAGTAAGGGTGCAAGAATGAACAAGTTTGGTGTTGGTTCTGATGGACAGTATCAGGCCGGTGTTGAGTGGCACCTGTGTTTCTTCTGATCCCGTGAGCAGCTCCGGTGGTCCCGGCTCTTCCGGTCTCGACTGCGACTGCGCTTCCCTCGGCTGCGACTGCTTCTGTCTTTGCTCCAGCTGCACCGTTTCTTGCTGCGACCAGGAGACCGACTGCGACTCCTCCTCTCATGCCTCTCCCTCTCTCTCTCTGCATGAATAATGTTACATATTAATGGAAATATCATGTCTTTAAAAGTGAAAATACACTGTAATCCAAAATATTTCTGTTTCATTTCTAAGCAGAAGTCACTGTTTCCAAACTCCCTGAAACACCTCCGTTGTAGTCTTGAGTTTTCATCCAGGAACGAACACGTCACTCACAATATTCCTCATTTATATAATTTCCAAATAAAGGGGCAGCCTGGTTAAGTTAGTTAGTAGTGTGTTGAAACTAGCAGTTATGGTAAGGGGCGGGGCACTTCCCAAACACGCTCAAAGCGTTTGACCAATCACAGCACACTGATCCAGTTGACCAATCAGAGCACATTGTGCTTTCCAGAAGGGGGGGCCTCATAGAGACAGGAACTAAACCGGGGCTGTGTCCGAAATCACCACCTATAACCTCAAATAGGGCACTATTTAAGGGGACCGCCATTTGGAGTCCGAAACCATATTGGATGTTATCGAGTGCACACATTCAATCCCACAATGCACCACAACTAGTGTACAACTGATGTACACTCAACAGCTATTGAATACCCATAATGCATTGTGAGGGTCATGCCAAAAGAATTCCCGCGTCTGACCAGAAGATGGCGCCCGCAACTGAATCATACATCCATCCATTTCCCAAACCGCTGGTCCAATGTGGGTACAGCGTAATATCATGCAGGTATAAAATCACTATTAATTGTTTATTAAATTGTTTAATTAAGGTTTACACTAGTTTCCATGACAGAGTTCAAGATAAATCTTTTCATTACTACCGGAGCTGCCAGTTTGCTTAGTTTCAAATGATTATTAAACAGCGAGCACAAACTATGTGAAAAATATGTGAAAAATAACGTGTTTTTGAACGTTCAAGCATGAAAGCGTATTCTAGCACAACCTAGCTCAAATTAAAAAAAAAAAAAACTCAAGTAAGATATTTTGTTTACAAGTATTTAATAAAGTATTTGTATTTGTTGCCATCTGTCAAACCACACACATTTAATCACAAGAAAGACACATCTATTTATGAAAGAATTGCAGAAGGAATCTGTTTTCTATACACAAGGCCTACAGTCATTTATATATTTTGGATATTATGCAAGCAGCTCAGTATCATATACGTCATAACAGATGTCAGAATAACAGAATTAAAACGGTAATTATTACTTCTAACATATGCTGTATATTAAAAGCTACATTTGATATTATATCAGTCATAGGCCTGAATAGGTTTGGACTTGTTCTTCTCCCCCAATGCACAGATCAATAGTGACACCAGAATATAAATATTCATAATTCACTTAGCTAAAAATAAAGTATCATGTAGACACATATGCTTGAACACTGTCCCTGACTGCATCCATTTAAAAAGTTTTAAATGTAGTATTTTATTAAATAATGTGTTTTATTTTTTATTTATAAATAATAATAACATGGAAGCTCAAAGGTGTGACCTCGTGGGTTTGCCATATGTGACACATATCTGATGTAAACTTTAATTTCGAGTGAACTATACATGATACACAGTGTTGCATCTTTTTACTGTGATATATTGTGAGACAGTATATTCTTACACCCATATAAGCCAGTGTAAATAACTCATAGATGAAACTGTAACATTTGGATATTTATAAGCGAGCGCGCTTCACAGATGACACTTGCTGTGTTTTTATGTTATCTATGCATAGAAATTCATATATTTATATTTTAATCATTGCTTATGTGTTCAAAAGTGTCCAAATGAAGAGTTCAGATGCAAAAGCCTCTAAGTGCCATCTGAAATTTTCTTCTAGAATGATCATTTTTATCAAGCTAGTATATATAAGTTCAGTAATTTCACTCAAATGACAATTAATAGGTCATTTTCCTTGTCACTTAAGTGAAATTACTGAACTTAAATATACTAGCTTGATAAAAATGATCATTCTAGAAGAAAATTTCAGATGGCACTTAGAGGCTTTTGCATCTGAACTCTTCAAATACTGTTGGGGCCACTATATAGTGTAACTATATCTGTGTCAAATATTATAAATAAATATGTATCATTTAAAATACGGTCTGCAATTATTACATGCATGTGTTCTTATGAAGAAACGCAACATCTACATTTAGTTGCATGTGTGATTGACAGATGGCAACATTGCAAAAACTTGAAAAATGATACATTGAAACTACAAATAAAATAGTTACAGTAATTTCTGTGGTGTTCATAAATTACATATCAGCCTGATGACAGTTGCTATCGTTTATGTGTCATTCATCATCACAGTCATTGTTGATGTTAATTATGTTATTCCAGGCAGCTGCTGTTTAACAGCAGAGCACACACACAGGTCATGAACACTGCAGATGTCTTTACTCTACCTTGCCGATTCTCGCTCAGCTGTTTCTCGAACTCCTCGAAATCAGACATGATCAGATCTGACGGATCCGGCTCTCATGTGAGTCTCAGCTCATAAACACTATAGTGATCCGCTCTCTCATCTGATAACGGTGACGCGAAGTCAACATGTGCTGAAAACGTTTGTTTAGGAAATCAGTCCTATATTTGATAACAGACAGGGAAGCTACACTGCAGGTCTGGTGGGTGGGCGGGGCTTAGCACTGTGGGCGTGCGTCGCGGTTATTCTAATTGGCTGACACTGCTGTCAGTTACAGATGCAGGCGGGTACGCGTCTTCTAATTGGTCTACTGCACTTTTGTTGCCCTTTCAAGCAGGAAGGAACAATCATTATTAGCTGTTGAACCATAGACATAATAAACACATGTCTATGTGTTGAATTACAATAACAGAGGCTGTGTCCGAAATCACCCCATCTACCCTTAGGAAAATATTTAATATTATGTAGAGTAGGCCTATGTCATTTAAGAATGTTTTCTAGGCTAAAGCTTTTTTAGGCCTCAAATAAACAAATAAAAAAAGCTAATTGTTTCAGCTAATAACTGTCAAAAGGAACATAACTGAGATTAATCTCAGGTTAAATATTAAGGCATAATGATAGACAGAAATAAACGTGTAAATGACAACCCCAAAAAGAAAAGTCTTTAAAAATATTTAAGTTGTGGTTGCAAAAAGACTTGACCTTGAGAGGTAAAGTCTGTTGAATCTTTATAGTGAGTTCAGGATCATCTTTGACTAATAGCATGCTTTAAATATAATCTGAATCACAATCTGAGACACAGCAATCAACTTCTTTCTGGAATTTCCCTGACTTGGGGACATTTTTGCTCTAAATAATGTGAGCTGCCATTTGTGATATAGATTTTTTGTTCTACTTTTATATAGTAATTTACTTAAAGCAACATTTCTGAAATCACCAATATTTAATTTGGAGCAATTTTAAATAATGGTGTATGAAACATTTTGTTAAATTAAAGATTGGTTGGAGAAAAATGTACATACAATTTATTAACATTACTACAGTATTTATTTTTGGCTAAGTGTAATTTTCCAAACACTGAATAACAAATGTTCACCAGGGGCCTGTACCATGAAGGTAGCTGAACAAACTCGGAGTTACAGGATTAGTTTTGAGTTGACAAAACCAAACCGATGCAATCAGGCTTTATTGGTACCATGACGCAGCTCATCAACTTTCTCTGTCAACTCAGGCTTTGATCTTAAGCTATGATTACTCCACGAGCGCGTGCACATACCAAAGTGACGTTGGCACCGAACAACCAATCGCGTTCGATATGGATAGAGTGAGAGCGATATTTTCTTTCCGCGGAGGAGCAAGAGATAATAGGCTTGTTTGAGATGCGCCTTGCCTCGCCTGAAATGTAGTCGAGAGTAGGCGGCTGCAGCGAGGGGAGGAGTGAAAAAAGCGCAGGCAAGCCGGACAGATCTCTCTTCTCGCAGTGGATCAGACACCTGTGAGATCAAAGGTGGATATCGCGGGATTCACGGGATTCACGCTCGTGCATGGTGTTGCTAATAAACTGGATGTAATTTAAGTTTTGTTGCTTTTATATGAAAATAAATATAATGAACAAGACACCCAAAGTACTTATTTAATTCCATTTTAAATAGGCCTACGTGTTTATCAATCATTTTTTCTTTAATACAGACATGTGTTTTTATTAAAAAAAATAAAAATAAAATTACATCACATAGATCGCACTGTCAGAGAGTTTGGGAATGTCCACACATAATTTATTGCTACACATAAAACATGATATCAGAGTTTTAAAATCAAACATTTTAAAGAAGAACAATACATCACGGTTGTTTAAACCAACGAGCATTAAGCTGTGTCGTCAGCAAGTCGTTTCCCATCATGCTTTTGATCAGCGCAGTCGGTGGAGAGCAACTGCGCGCGACTGCAGAATCCGACACGTGCGCCTTGCGGTCGCGAGAGTTTTTTGACATACGTCGGCATGACATCAGAGCAAGGCGGACCGCACTCGGACACATTTCTAACCGGCATGCATCTCGCGCTGATCACCGGTGATCGGTTCTGCGCAGATTTTGCTCATCTCAAACAAGCCTAATCATTCAGAATTACGATGAATTTAAATATGTATTACAAGCTCGAAACAATACGGTCTCTGCTGCCAAAGCACTGTTGGAGAAAGATTGCTGATTGTGTTAATGTGTAAGCTAAATAAATACGTTCTTTATTCATGTAAAATATAGGCTATGAATGTATGTGTGTGTGAAATATAGCCTATATTTTTATAATATATAAAAAAATGTGCATGTACTAATAAAGATTAATATTCATTGATTTTTAGATGCAGCTCCAAACGTTCTTGGCAGCTGATAAAGACAAAATATAAAAATATAATTCAAAGTAGCCTAGTAAGTATTTACACACAACCTTTTAATATTTTTTTATTAACACTTATTTGAGGCAAACCGAAAAAAGAGTGAAATTCAGAAAACCAGTGGAGGGCCACTCCTCCAGAATACACTGAGTTGGCTCTGATAGGAATAAGGGACAGCCGATTATGGATGGGATTACAGGTGCTGTACAATCTGACCCTGGTGCCGGCTCCTCGAAGCAAGTAACACTGGGTACGTGTGCGATACATTACTATTTTAAGTTTTAAATATGGCTGACTGTATGTTCTGCAGTAGAGGGAAATGCAGTGTCCCTGTTGAAGCCAGCACACACACACAGTCTCCCTCACAGAGGTCAGTATGCAGCAGACAGAACACCAGAAACATATTGGCCTACTTTTATTTATCAGGGAGGAGGAAATGATGAAGACACTCTGTCTGTGTTCTGGGACAGTTGCTGAGGTGAATGCACTGGGCTTTTTATTAAGGCAAACATTTGAATGTGTGGCATAAAACAGGGACTGGCCCAAGTTACACATCTCTTTTATTGTAGGATTTTTCACAACCTGTCCCAGAAACTGAAGCCTCTACCTCAACAGGCTTCAAAAGAAATGTGAACAAGGTAAGGATTTAAAACCCTTGACATATATTACAGTTGTTTGTCAAGGAACTTTCAAGGAACTTTTTGTGAGTTGATTAGCCTCCCAAAAACTTCTAATGATCATGTTTGTGGTGGAATTATGTTTCAGGTGGAAACAGACTCAGTCAGGGCCCTTTACAAAAGGAGCCTATAGAGCTAGACTGCACACTAAAGGAGCCTATAGAGCTAGACTGCACACTAAAGGAGCCTATAGAGCTAGACTGCACACTAAAGGAGCCTATAGAGCTAGACTGCACACTAAAGGAGCCTATAGAGCTAGACTGCACACTAAAGGAGCCTATAGAGCTAGACTGCACACTAAAGGAGCCTATAGAGCTAGACTGCACACTAAAGGAGCCTATAGAGCTAGACTGCACACTAAAGGAGCCTATAGAGCTAGACTGCACACTAAAGGAGCCTATAGAGCTAGACTGCACACTAAAGGAGCCTATAGAGCTAGACTGCACACTAAAGGAGCCTATAGAGCTAGACTGCACACTAAAGGAGCCTATAGAGCTAGACTGCACACTAAAGGAGCCTATAGAGCTAGACTGCACACTAAAGGAGCCTATAGAGCTAGACTGCACACTAAAGGAGCCTATAGAGTTAGACTGCACACTAAAGGAGCCTATAGAGCTAGACTGCACACTAAAGGAGCCTATAGAGCTAGACTGCACACTAAAGGAGCCTATAGAGCTAGACTGCACACTAAATGAGCCTATAGAGCTAGACTGCACACTAAAGGAGCCTATAGAGCTAGACTGCACACTAAAGGAGCCTATAGAGCTAGACTGCACACTAAAGGAGCCTATAGAGTTAGACTGCACACTAAAGGAGCCTATAGAGCTAGACTGCACACTAAAGGAGCCTATAGAGTTAGACTGCACACTAAAGGAGCCTATAGAGCTAGACTGCACACTAAAGGAGCCTATAGAGCTAGACTGCACACTAAAGGAGCCCATAGAGCTAGACTGCACACTAAAGGAGCCTATAGAGCTAGAGTGCACACTAAAGGAGCCTATAGAGCTAGACTGCACACTAAAGGAGCCTATAGAGCTAGAGTGCACACTAAAGGAGCCTATAGAGCTAGACTGCACACTAAAGGAGCCTATAGAGCTAGACTGCACACTAAAGGAGCCTATAGAGTTAGACTGCATACTAAAGGAGCCTATAGAGCTAGACTGCACACTAAAGGAGCCTATAGAGCTAGAGTGCACACTAAAGGAGCCTATAGAGCTAGACTGCACACTAAAGGAGCCTATAGAGCTAGACTGCACACTAAAGGAGCCTATAGAGCTAGACTGCACACTAAAGGAGCCTATAGAGCTAGACTGCACACTAAAGGAGCCTATAGAGCTAGACTGCACACTAAAGGAGCCTATAGAGCTAGACTGCACACTAAAGGAGCCTATAGAGCTAGACTGCACACTAAAGGAGCCTGACTGTGAGCTGAGGAGGCTCCACATTTAAAAAATATATGTAACAGCTAGATTAAACTGATCTCAGCTTGTGAACTTATTTAACCAAGTAACACTTTATCATGAATATTTATTAATGCAACTTTCTATTGCTTTCTTTCCCCCCCCCCCCCCCCCCCCCCATCCCCCCCATCCCACAAAACCAATAAAACAGTTAGACCTATCTGCAGTTTCAATGTGCTTTTATTAAGTGTAATATTGTATGGTGATTGCAACTACATTTGCACCAGCTGGGTGGTCAAGTGTGTTCGGGTCAGTTTCATCGGGGAGAAGCTTTCTGTGGTGGTTCTGGCTCCTTTCTATGGTGGCTATATTGTGCAGAATGGCACATGCAGACACTATCTGTGATGCCCACTCTGGTGACTCTTAAGCGCCGAAGACAGTTGAAACGTGCTTTTCAACAAACCGTGTTTTCCCCTAGATTCTGTGCATCACCGATCGTGCAAGTATGTAGGCTACCACTTGCAAAAAAAACAAAAAAAACAACGCAATGAATTCGATGTGTTCAATTATTTATGTGCGGCTCAAGAAGTTCGCAAAGATAAGATATTCCTTCCGCAGAAAATCTGTATCTTTCATACACTATCAGGAAAGGCAAGGGGATTTTGTCCGGCTAAAAACTCTTTCTCTACGATGTGCTCGTCTAACAATTTGCGCTGAGATGTTCACAGGATTTGAAAGAAAATGTAAAGCCATTGCAACAAACACTGGGAATTAGTTACGTCACCTATATGTTTCTTGGCTCACAGCTGATTGGTCAAACTTCAGTCTGAGATCTCGAATCCAGAACTTAACCTGCCCCGGAGCAGGTTAGCCGTGCAGCGTAAGGTACCATGGCAACGAACACCGATTAAAGCCGAGCTGCTTTCATAGTACCTAAAACCCAGGGTTGGCGGAAACTGAGCTGAAACATAGCTGGCTAGCCACCTAAACCGGCTTCATGGTATAGGCCAGTTGTTCCTTTAGACTCGTATATGAAACTCAGGTTGCAATATTTAGTCTTTCACCATAATATTAGAGTTTTAATTATTATTTATTTTCCAAAAATAGCTCGTTATTATTCTGCATGTTTTGTCAGTAATTAATAGTGTAAAGCATAGCATATGCATTGATTTTCTTATATGCACATATTAACAAATATGCACATGATCAAATTTGACTGCTACACTTTTCCCACCCAACAACTGGTGATACTACATTCCTCATGAGAGAAATAGAGACTTTAAACTGGTTAATGGTGTCTCAGTCTGATCTGATCTGTAAAAATGCAAATTGCAAACACATCCGATTTGAGAATTTCTTCCAGTCGTTCTCTAAATTATTATTAGTTCAACTTACATACATGGGACTTTAAGCCTTTGTACATACCCTGGATAATTAATTGCTCAGTTTTGTTCCGAAATCATGGTGAATTTCACTTTTCTGAGGAAGAATAATCAAACATTAACACCCGTCTCAGTTCAAAGACTCGACCCATTTAAAGCTTTACTTCTAAACTTAACAACAGTTTTCCATGCTGCTATATACAACATACGGCAGCTTCAGCTGTGGGCTATTAAAAGCACTCAGACCCTGCAGTGTGTGTTTAGAGCTGTGCAAGTGAGCTGACGATCACTAACACCGATTCATATAATCCCAAAGAACACGTTTAAAGACTCGTTTTAGTGGTAAGTGATGAAGAACAATATGAGCTCTGTCTAGTTGTGTTGACTGTGTCCTGTTGTGCTGGTTTGATGTTCTGTGTTCAAAACATGTTACCCCAGTGTTGTTAATAATGACCAAAAATATTGTCAATACCAAATGATTTTTATTTTGTTGTTGTTTCTTAGTCAGTCCTGCAGTAATCCAAATGTAGGCTGGGAATTCTTGGCTAATTCTGGAATATATTTAGAGCTTTTCTCAACATGGTTTGAACAGCTTCCATGATAGACTTCAGAGAGTTTCACTTTGAGACTTTACTACTGGTATTGTTTAATATAAAGAAATGTATAGACTGTCACAAATATCTAACAAAGGCGTGTGCTTTTTAGCAATATATAAATAAACTACTCTTATTTTAAGCCAAAATTTAATAGAACTATTACTACATTACTGAACAACAAAGGCAAAATGCAGTAAATTCAAATATAATCCGGTTTCATAGATTATACTTTGTCCTGTTATAGACATGGTTGTCTAAAATAAGATTCAGAGAGTTTGATATAAAATTGAAGTCAATCCATGACTTTATAAATGGCTTAAATTCTTATTAATGTATATTCTTTTTCCTTTGTTTAAGGTCTAAGATTACTGAAACACCATGGGTATAAGTGATATTATGGTAAGAAATTATGTTTTATTTTTAAAGCATTAAAGCAAATGTATTTAAAGTGTAAAACCTAATGACTTTCTTTTTTCTGTTGAACACAAAATACAGAATGCATGTCAAATGGTGTTTTTTACCATTTTCGAGCTTTTGAGACCCTGGTTGAAGTGGATTCCCATTACAAGTATAGTCATCGAAAATAGTCATCAAAACTGTATAATATAATGTGTTTTGCAGAAAAGAAGTAATACTGGTTTGAAATTACGTTAGAGTGAGCAAATGTTAAAATATTTTTTATTTTGATGGAATAATTCTTGTACACAATAATAATTCATTTGCATTACTTTGTCTCTTTCAGAGGCTGGATGTGACCTCAGTTTGGCCTGTGCTCTCAGTGGTGGTGGTCGCAGCTGGTGTCTTTTATCTCTACAGTCTGATACTCAGGCATTTAGCCAAGACAACTGTGAGGAACAAAGTGGTGCTGATTACGGATTCACTCTTAACACTCGGAAATGGTGCTACTTTTTCAGAACAACTGGATCATTCCTGCCATGCAGTACCTTAAAATGAATATGTCTCTATTGTAATTTAAGAAAGTAGTTCTATAAAAGGGTAAATCAGAAATGTGTAATATAGAAATATGATCTTAACTTTATTACTTACAATTTGGCATGACAATTTAGCAGGATAAAAACAGAGAGCTAAAGTTAGCCACTGCTCATTGAGGGATTGAGAGTTGTACATGAGGATATTTAACCATCTTCTGAAATCTTTTCATACTGAATTCTGTAAAAGATTTTTGGTGCAAGTGGACAAAGGAGAGGAGGCGGATTAGCTTTTATTTTTCAGATCGCTGTTATTTGCTAGAAAAACAAACGGAAGAGAATAAAACAGGGAGAGCAAAACAAACAACAAAACAGCTTTACCCTATGTAAAGACAACACATATTAAGACTAAACAAACTAGGGGCATATATATATACAGTGGGGAGAACAAGTATTTGATACACTGCCGATTTTGCAGGTTTTCCCACTTACAAAGCATGTAGAAGTCTGTAATTTTTATCATAGGTACTCTTCAACTGTGAGTGACTGAATCTAAAACAAAAATCCAGAATATCACATTGTATGATTTTTAAGTAATTAATTTGCATTTTATTGCATGACATAAGACATAAGTATTTGATCACCTACCAACCAGTAAGAATTCTGGCTCTCACAGACCTGTTATTTTCTCTTTAAGAAGCCCTCCTGTTCTCCACTCATTACCTGTATTAACTGCACCTGTTTGAACCTGTTACCTGTATAAAAGACACCTGTCCACACACTCAATCAAACAGACTCCAACCTCTCCACAATGGCCAAGGCCAGAGAGCTGTGTAAGGACATCAGGGATAAAATTGTAGACCTGCACAAGGCTGGGATGGGCTACAGGACAATAGGCAAGCAGCTTGGTGAGAAGGAAACAACAGTTGGCACAATCGTTAGAAAATGGAAGAAGTTCAATATGACGGTCAATCTCCCTCGGTCTGGGGCTCCATGCAAGATCTCACCTCATGCGACATCATGATCATGAGGAAGGTGAGGGATCAGCCCAGAACTACATGGCAGGACCTGGTCAATGACCTGAACAGAGCTGGGACCACAGTCTCAAACAAAAACCACTAGTAACACACTACGCCGTCAAGGATTAAAATCCTGCAGCGCACGCAAGGTCCCCCTGCTCAAGCCAGCGCATGTCCAGGCCCGTCTGAAGTTTCCCAATGACCATCTGGATGATCCAGAGGAGGAATGGGAGATGGTCATGTGGTCTGATGAGACAAAAATAGAGCTTTTTGGTCTAAACTCCACTCGCCGTGTTTGAAGGAAGAAGAAGGTTGAGTACAACCCCAAGAACACCATCCCAACCGTGAAGCATGGAAGTGGAAACATTCTTTGGGGATGCTTTTCTGCAAAGGGGACAGGACGACTGCTCCGTATTGAGGGGAGGATGGATGGGGCCATGTATCGAGAGATCTTGGCCAAAAACCTCCTTGCCTCAGTAAGAGCATTGAAGATGGGTCGTGGCTGGTTCTTCCAGCATGACAACGACCCGAAAAACACAGCCAGGAAAACTAAGGAGTGGCTCCGTAAGAAGCGTCTCAAGGTCCTGGAGTGGCCTAGCCAGTCTCCAGACCGGAACCCAATATAAAATCTTTGGAGGAAGCTGTAAATCCGTATTGCCCAGCGACATTCCCGAAACCTGAAGAATCTGAAGAAGGTCTGTATGGAGGAGTGGGCCAAAATCCCTGCTGCAGTGTGTGCAAACCTGGTCAAGAACTACAGGAAACTTATGATCTCTGTAATTGCAAACAAAGGTTTCTGTACCAAATATTAAGGTCTGCTTTTCTGATGTATCAAATACTTATGTCATGCAATAAAATGGATTTTTGTTTTAGATTCCGTCACTCACAGTTGAAGAGTACCTATGATAAAAAATACAGACTTCTACATGCTCTCTAAGTGGGAAAACCTGCAAAATAGGCAGTGTATCAAATACTTGTTCTCCCCACTGTGTATATATATATATATATATATATATATATATATATATATACACATGCGGCTAATAACATACTGAACATGAAACAGGTGCACAAAACAATCAGTTACCATACCAACAGGAAATGAACACAAGGAACTGAAATGAACATGTGACAAACATGGAAGAGAAACTAACAGACCAAAGTGAAGAAGAAACAGACTCTGACTTTGATATTTCCACCAACCCAGACCACAGAGGGTCCGGCGGGCTTATATCTTCTGATGATGCCATAGGGACGGCACCCCATGGCAGAGCTTTTGATAATGATGACCAGGGAGGAGCCAGGGCCAGAGGGCGATTAAGGCAGAGTCAGGGATGCTGGTGAATCTGGTGAAGCCAAAGGGATGGAGGGACAGGGTGACGCCACAAGACCAGATGTCTACGGCGGAGCCAGGGGATCCAAGGACCAAGGTGGAGCTGGGTGTTGGGAAGACCAGGGAAGACGAGGCAGCACCGGTGGGAGCAAAGACAATGGTGACACCAGAATGATGGAGGAGCTCGGTGAAGCCGCAGGGCTGGAGGACTCAGTTACAGCCACAGGTCCGGGAGTCAGTGGTGGAGCCGGTGGGACAATGAACCGAGGCGCTGGGATGGCAAGCCATGGTGGAGCTGAGAGAATGAGTAGCCACAGTGGAGTCAAATCAATTCAAGTCACCTTTATTTATATAGTAATTTTTACAATACAAGTTGTTTCAAAGCAGCTAAATTAACAGGAAAATAATGCAACATATTTTTTTGGGGGCTGTACAGCAGATCTAGAAGCAAATAGCGATGATAAATCGATGGCCCAAAGCAGAGTCTTTAGCCCAGAAGACCAAGCTGAAGCTGAGTCATCTGAGGAACAAGGTAGATCTGGTAGCTAGGTAGGAGGAAGAAGGAACTGAGGAGCTGGATGGCCCCAGCAAGGACAAAGAAAGGTACAATTTAAACCAGATGGTACCAGAGGAGAAGGTGGGGCCATGAAACAGAATGGAATGAGTGGAGGGGGTGGGACCAGGATACTAGCTGTAGCCGACAGGGACTAAGGAGCTGGGTAGCCAGGCTGAACCAGTGGAGACAAAAGAACCAGGAAGCCAGGCAGAACCAGTGGAGACGAAGGAGCTTGACAGCTGGGTGGAATAAGGTGGTGGAATTGGTCAATTAGACTGGACGACCTCAAACACATTTCAGAGCTTACAGCTGGGATGAAACCCTCCGCCTGGCGGTCCAAATCGAACAGGACTCCCCCCGCGATGGATGTTGCAACCGGCTCTAGCTCCTGAAGCTGGGAGGCTCAAACTCTATGGTGAAAATGGTATCTGGCTCTAGACACGGTACAATGACTTCCTCCACTGGATTCGCAGAAGGCATCAGCTCTGTTGTTGGCTCAGACTCTTTGTTCTTGGAGGAATTGGAGTGTGGGGACGTCCTCTGGGTGGACAGACCCTGGAATATGAGGAGTTTGCAAGGAAGTGATGGTATTGGCTTTGTCTTCAAACACCCCACTGGTCATGGAGGAGCCATCCATAGCACGTAGTCATTATACTGCTGCAGTGAACAGCTGGACTTCCCCCGACTCCCACGGAATCATCATCAGGAGGTAGTCGTCAAGCCCACTCCAAAAACAGGTCTCGAGTGTGTCATCGTCCCAGGGTACATGATGGCACATGTTCATGAGTTCCTCCACATGCGTTTCCAGAGGACAACCTACCTGGATTAAATCCATTAATGAGTCATTTGTATAGAAGTAAGGTGCTGGGTAGCGATCCATGCCCATATCGACAAGTTTGGTGTTCTGTCACACTTTTGTTGCTGTGGTTGAAGAGGAGAGGACGTGGATCCCTTTTAACTAGCAAATCCCTTTTCTTCACTAGGAAAACAAATAAAAGGGAATCAAACTGGGAGAGGAAAACAAACAACAAAGAAACAGCTTTATCCTAGGTTAAGTCTATACCAAACAAAGACTAACAAAAACTGAGGGCATATAAACAGACACAGGCTAATAACGCACTGAATAAGAATCAGGTGCACAACACCATGACAACAAATGAGGAAATGAACACAGGAACCTAAAATGAACATGTGACCAAAATGAAACAGAAACAGACTCAAACCGTAACGAAGAATAACAGGATGGGAAATGTTGAGGACATATATAAGAAAAATGTATAGATTAATTTCAATTACAACAAAAATAACAAGGTAAAAAGGGCATCAAGCTCAGCTCAAACAAAAGTATAGAAAGAACAATTTAATATTAACACAATGTGATAATTGAAAACTCGTACGATTTATAATTTTATCTTTGAAAAATGGTGGGATATGTTATTCAGTATATTGTGACATATATATTGAGGACATGCAAATGTACTGCATGTTAGGAATGATAGAGTGATGAACCATGATGATATATGTGTGCAGATGAATTGCATATTGATCGGTTGAACAGTTTTGTTTTATTTATTTTTTTTTACATTGTGGTCATTTTAGAATGTGCAAAACTCTTCCATACTGGTGGAGCCAGACTGATCCTTTGTGGAAATAACTGGGAAAAGTTGGAGACTTTTACTGAGCATCTGATGAGTGAATCAGATCCAACACTTGTGAGTGCAGAATTATCATTTACAATATGAAAGAACTTTGTCTGAAATATTCAGACATATATTTGTCAAGACTGTGGTTGTAATATGCGGGTGGCATGGTTCAATTCTAACTTTACTGCTTAGACGTTTCCACCCAAACTGGTGGAGCTGGACTTCAGTAACATGGAAAGCATTCCTGAGATCATCTCTGAGATCCTGGAGTGTTATGGCTGTCTGGATGTCCTCGTCTTCAACACCAGCATGAAGGTGAAGGCTCCTGTACACAGTCTGTCCCTCCAGATGGACAGGATTGTCATGGACGTCAACTACTTTGGGCCGGTCACACTGGTTAAGGGTAAAATGTAACTCCCACACAGCTGTCAACAATAACTCTCAGTGTGTTCAAGCATTTTAAACTGATCTTATTCACGGTCACAGGCGTTCTTCAGTCGCTGATCTCCAGAAGAACGGGTCACATTCTTCTAGTCAACAGCATTCAGGGGAAACTGACGGTGCCCTTCCGCGCCACCTGTGAGTTTTAAAGGGTTCAATTCTGTCATCATTTACTCACATTCATCTCGCTCTAAACATGCATGCTGAGTTAATAAGCAGTAATGAATCAATGCATACGTTGAATATATAGATATCTTTGTCAGTGTAAGACGTTCTGCATTGTTCAGATGCGGCGTCCAAGCATGCCGTTCAGGCTTTCTTTGAGTGTCTGCGGGCTGAGGTTCAGGAATATGGGATAACCGTCAGCACCGTCAACCACACCTTCATAAAAACTCCAGACACAAACTCAAAGGACGAGGACTCAGCAAAACCCATGTGGACACGTGAGTGACTGTCCCCGTCAGTTCATAATGTAAAGATCATGGTTTGTAGCTCATAACATCTTCCTTGTGTGTTTGTATTGTCCACTATATTCCCCTGGACCTTCTGCTTGGACACTGACTGGAAACTGCAGACCTCAAAGCGAAGTCTTTTGGTGTGAACGCTGAAGAAATGGCCACTGAGATCCTGAAGACTCTGAGTAGCAAGAAGAAGGAGATTTTAATGTCCCACTCCTTCATCCCTAAAGCAGCTCTCTATGCCAGATCTCTCTTCCCAAACCTGTTCTTCTCCATCATGGCAGCAGGAGTCAGAAACACTGCAGCTGTGGAGATGTCTGAGGATTGAAGGACACTGTGTAAAAGTGGAGAATGTGTCACTGTGCTGTAGTGCTACAATTAGAAGAGAATTGAATAAATACATCAGCAACATTGTGGATGTTTAATAATCTCTCTCTCTCTCTATCTCTCTATCTCTCTATCTATCTATCTATCTATCTATCTATCTATCTATCTATCTATCTATCTATCTATCTATCTATCTATCATGTGAGAGAGGAATAAACAATAAACATGATCACAGCGCCCTCTGCTGTTGTTATTGTTAATATCCACTGTTTGGTGACGTCACATCATGGCGCGACACTTACTGTCTGTAAACTGTATGTTTCGGTTCACTCGAGGTTATAAGAACAGTCAGCGACTCCGCAAACACACATGTTGTGGATCAAGTACTGACGCCTCTCTGTGTGTGATTCACGACAGACAGAATCAGCGCTTCACAATCACTCTCGACTGCGACGGTAAGAGAAAATAATGTTATTCATTCTGTCTCAAACCCAGTGAGCACCAAAACAGCAGATTCAGTAGCGCTGATGTTCACTAGATAGGCAGCACTGTAGGTTATGAGCCAGCCTGCATCATTGATAACAATATCCCCCTGTCTGTCTGTGGTGTGAGCAGGAGCAGCGAGTAGTGCAGTGCTGAAGTACACTATCACACATGATCAGCTGGTGGAGTTGATGTCTACTGAGGTCCCTCAATCTCACAGGGGTAAAGGTGTTGCTGCACACCTGGCGAAGGTCAGACCACTTTACACTCCCTCACTCACTCAACTTCTGCTGTTTCCTGCAACTCAATCATCTACTTCTTTTCTTCTTCAGGCGGCTCTGGATTTCGTTGTTGAAGAAAATATGAAAGCGAGGATCTCCTGTTGGTACATTAGGAAATATGTGGATGAAAATCCACATCTTAGATACCAGGCTCATATTGAAGATAAATAAAGGCAGAATTAAACCTTATTTAACAGTTTTTACCTCTGTGTTTTATTTTATGATAATTTTGTATAGGTTTTCACATCAACCAGATAAGTGACCAATCTACTGCTTAGCAACAGCCTAGCAACCACCCAGAAAAAAACCTAGTAACAACTCCCTAGTTACTATACAAAACACAAAACTGCCTGGAACACACAATCAGCTGGCAGACAATTATATTATTATTTTTATTAATGTACACTACAAGCCAAATGTTTGGAATAAACAAGATTAGGCCTACAGTAAAAACAGTAATTTTGTCAAATATATATTCTTGCAATACAAAGGGTGAATGTTTGTTGCAGAGTAAGCACTGAAGATAGCACCGTGCTGAAACGTTTGCTCCTGTTCATTTGTTTCACTTTGCACTTTTTGCACTATGCAATCCAGAAAGTAAAAACATGTTTTGACAGACTTCTGAAGTCTGTACTGAATTCAGTGTGTGGCCGTTCTTGCTCGTCTTGCAATAGAAAACCTGTTCAAAATTCTAAATTACTGTTTTCTAAATGTAATGTAAATGTAATTTATTCCTGTGATCAAAGCTGTATTTTCAGCATCATTACTCCAGTCTTCAATGTCACATGATTTATGCACTGATTTGATGTGTGATTTTGTCCTTTCTGTTAATGTTGGATTTATTGTGGTATTTAATTGGTAAACTGTCATGGGTACATGTTTAGAAAGCTTTTAGTTTTAGCTTTTAGTGAGTGCAAGCACACCTTGTACTTTTTGTACTTTATTTGTGGGCTCTGAGTCTGGACTATAATATTTTGTGAGCTTTTTGTCCAATTTTCGTGTGCATATCTTTTTTCAGATTTTTGAGGTTTTTTTATGTAAGCTACATGGTTACAAGTGGTTTGTTCGTTGTTCTGTTTGGGACTAGTGTTTGGTGCGACATCTTTCCATTCTCTCTGGAAAGCTTTAAGTGGAAAAGGTTATTTTTGTGAAACTTTAAACTTGTATTGTTTGGAAGACACGTCTCTGACTTTTAATCCAATTCAAACCAGCAGGGTCCTCCTTCATATCATTGTAACCACATGTGAGGTATTTTTATTTTATTTTCCTGGGTGGTGAAATACTGCAGGTGGCCTCTGGCTTTCTTAATACTTTTAGCCAAAGGTTACAAATAGATTAAAGAAAATCACCATTTATTTAAAATATAGCCTAGAACATTTGTAATATTATAAACATTGTCACTTTTGATCGAATTTAATTGATTGTGTCCTTCCTGAATAAAAGTAATAATTTCTTCTTTTTTTAATCTTACTTATGAACATTATTTGATGTTTTTTTTTTTAATAACTTCACAATGTCAATTTACATATTATTACATGGATGCATTTTTTTACAAGGGGTTCCTGCTTTTACAACTGTCCCGCTCTCCTCAATGACATGAAAAACGCGTTACAATCCAGCTATAATATGGTGATAGACCTGCTTACATATGAAAGCTTGCCCCACATCGCCATAACTAACCCAATTCATCTATCAGCTAAAAAGCGATTTATTCATTTAGGCTATTTTTACTTCTGAAATTAATAAGTACCTCCTTTATTTCATTTTAAGTGGCACTTCTAATCTCTAGTCCAATGACGTAGAGAGCACGTGTCTAAGTCCAGTTTGGGGCGCGGCTTGATGTTTACGAAGTTCGCCTGTGTGTCTCAGAGAGTGAAACCGAAAGCGGTCGAATCCGACAATTAGACTCCATTTCAGAGAATTCAAGATCAGAAATAGCCTCGAATTTCATGGTAAGTTTGTTAAAACGTTTTCTATAATATAATTTTCTATAACAACAATAGCATTATAAATAAAATCTATAGATAGAGGGCATCTGCGTGTTATACCGAACTCAAACACGTTAAAGTAATTGTTATCTGACGTTGGAAACTAATACTCATGAAATGGATAAACGTACACAGATTGTATTTCTGATTGTAGCTTGCTGTTCTGTTACCTGAAAAGATTAATAAACTGTTGTAAACTGATGTATGAATACAGAAACAAGTAAGAGCAAAACATATTGGGCTGAAAACAAGGCCGTATACACAGCAAAAACTCCAGAGTTAAATTAACTCTCCTGGGAGTTTATATGGCTCCAGACTCAGTGTTAAAATATGAGTGTTAAATTAACACTCAAGAGTGTTAAAGTTAATGAGCTCATTAAGTGATTAATTGAGTGATGATTGACCATTATTGAAGACACCTGATGTTAACAAGCAGAATCACCAAAGGAGAAAATCGAATTTTTTAAGACACCATTATGGTGATCAGTGTTCACTTTAGTTGGGCTCTTGACCCTTAAACTGTTATCTTTAATATTTGTTTCTCTGTTGTATCTGAGCTAAAACTGCCAGATGAACAAAGAAAATGTTTATCAGGTGGTGTTAGTTATGTTTTGACATAATCATAATTTGATCTGAATCACTGAACTCATTTAGAGTCTAATCTCTGACTTAAATGTATATTGTTGCTTACGGCGTCAAAGTGTTTCTACAGCAAAAGATCCAGAATTTTCTAAATAATCTAAAGGATTTCTTAAGAGTTGTTCTGATAAAACAAAATCTTTCTTTTAGGCACACACAGACATCAAGAATCAGTGTATGAATCTTAACAATGGTGACAGAATATTCAATTAGGGAAAGGAAATTACTAAAACAATTCAGATCATAATTTATTCATACCGCAATGCATGATGGGAGCCATGAATGTGTTTTGATTGGTGGCACCCTGAATGCACTGCAACATGCTTTATTATTGTCACCATTGTTGAGAATCACAGGCTGATTCTTGATGTCAGTGTGTCTAATTACAGTAAACTCCCAAGTCTTTTTATCAGAACAATTTTTAAGAAATATTTTGGATTATTTTGATAATACTGAAAATCATTTGCTGTAGAATCACAGGTCTGATGTAATCAACAAGGTAGACATAACTCTTTAATAGAAATTTGATATTCAGGTCAAGTTATGATTATGTCAAAACATAACAGACAACCTGGTCAACTTTTCTCTTTGTTCATCTGGCAGTTATAATTCAGATACAACAGCCAAACAAAACCTGAATTTAATGATTTAAGGGCCATGAGCCCAACTAAAGCAAACACTGATCTCCATAACGGTGTCTTAAAAAAGTAGATTTTCTTCTTTGGTGATTCTGCTTGTTAACATCAGGTGTCTTCAATATTAGTCAATCATCACACAATTAATCACTTAATGAGCTCATTAACTTTAACACTCTTGAGTGTTAATTTAACACTCATATTTTAACACTGAGTCTGGAGCCATATAAACTCCCAGGAGAGTTAATTTAACACTGGAGTTTTTGCTGTGTAACCATGTCTTTAACGTACATTCACTCTTATTTGTATAATATATAAGAAACACAAAACGTTTCTTGTCTCAACTTATTCAATTATGAATGACATGATGTATCATGTAAATTATAGCATATTTTCAATTAAAAATAGCGAAATTTCATAAAAAAAGTTGAGTTGTTTATTTAACAGGAAACGTTCTCATAACTCTGGCCATGGGCGTAGGTTTGGTCTCAGCTTTGGTGGGGACACCAAGACCTGAAACTGTGTAATGCTGAACAACCAAACATTTTATTTAACATAAATTATTATGTACATTAGTATTTACACTAACAAAAAATACTGTCACAAGGAAGTACTTTCAGAACTTGTGGAGCAAAACAAATCTAAATAAATAAATATAATAACCTTTTTCTATTATAAACACTTTTTACCCTCCAGTACCTCTAACAAATACTGTTAATACTGTCTAACAAATAACAAAAATCTGTTGTGGTTTGATGCTGTCTTTCCTGCATACAAAATGGTTAATTAATTTTGTAGTCTATCCTATGGCTAGCAAGTTTAACCCTCCTACCAGATATTGTTATTTGGATATTATCAATCAAATAATGATTCATTATATTTGAATAACCAACAGTGTTAACTTTTGCCTTTTTAACATTGCCAACATGTTTTTCCAGCACATGTGTCTAGCAAGTAGGCTACACTCACAAATACATTACATAAACAACAGAATGTAGAAACGAAAAATGTCTCAGATGATCCACTGTTTATGACTGCAAGATTCTAAGTTAAGGTAGGCCAATTAACATTCAGTGACTTGCTAACGTAGCATTCTATCATGATAGCGCGACTCCTATGAGTCTATCCGTGCTGCACACCCCTAATTAATGCTCCTAACCTTGAAAGATTGCAGAAGCTAGGTTTAACGGTAACAATATCCTGGGTAACCAGGATCACCAGTACTATTTTCCACAGTAGAATCTATATTTGAAAGCCTGGTCAGTCACTACTACTGCTATTTGTGTGGCTAGTTATTTTTGCCTACATACACTCTGCTTTATGAAAAAGCTTCGTATGTCCCCTTTCTTCTTCTTGGGTGACATAGCTGATCTACAAAGTACAAAAGGGGGTAAAACAACGCAATATTAAAATGTTTTACTCTGGCCTTTGTATATGGCAGGCAGAGAGACAGCCCTGGTAACTTACCGTCGGCGTCGTAACGCGCGCACACACACACACCACCCGCTCGCTGCCAGTGAGTGCAAGCACAAAAAGTAGTTCCGGCCCGCGCGTGTAGCCTGCCTGTCAGATACCCCGCCGCCAATCAAATTACGGCGTATCTTGTACTGTCGTCGTCCTGGCCGTTGGAATCAATCCAAAGATCCAAATGCAGCGCAAATATCCAAATGCAGCGCAAATATCAAAATGCAGCGCAAATATCAATAGCAGTTCAAAGGAGCTTGCTAAATATTGGTGAGGACAAATTTGTCATCTCAAAATATTGATTGGGACTAGTACCTAGCGTCCCCCCCTAAACCTACGCCCTTGACTCTGGCTAAGGTTCTCTCAATGTTCTCTCAAAGTTAGGAACAAACGTTCTTCCAGTAAACATTAATAGATATTTAATGTTATCTGGTTTTATGCTATCTGTAAACACTTAATTTGTTATGATTTATAAGCTGAGGGAGAGAGAAACATAGGGGTACATAAACATTATCAGAATTTTGAAAATACAAAACGTATCGGTTACCTAACGTAACCTCGGTTCTCTCTAGAAGAGGGAACGAGTAATGGGTAAGTTGCTTACACTACGGGTAAAGTCATCTTTTCTCGAGATATGAAGCCAAAAAATTATCCTTAATTTTGTATTTATTGTCAACGCAGTGCAGCAGCTAGCAGACCTCCCAGCTAGAAATGTTTTGTTCTAAAAACATTCTGGGAACATTACCATGAAGTTCTAATAATGTTTTCAGCGAGTAGTTTTATTTTGGTTCCCAGAATGTTTTCCTAAAAGGAACACAGCAAAAACTCCAGTGATAAAAGTTAATGAGATAATTAAGTGATTAATTGAGTGATGATTGAGCATTATTGAAGACACCCGATGTTAACAAGCAGAATCACTGAAGGAGAAAATCACTTTTTTTAAGTCACCATTATGGTGATCAGTGTGTGCTTTAGTTGGGCTCTTGACCCTTACATTTTTTACTTTAAATTTTGTTTGACTGTTGTAACTGAGTTATAACTGCCAGATGAACAAAGAGAAAAGGTGATCTGAAGTTGTTGGTTATGTTTTGACATAATCATAATTTTACCTGAATCACAAAACTAATTTAGAGCCTAATCTCTGACTTATATTTATATTGTCGGTTGCAGCATCACATTGATTCTACAGCATAAGAGCCAGAATTTTCAATATATTCTAAAGGATTTCTTAAAACTTGTTCTGATACTATAAATAAAAAAAATTGTGAAGGTACAAACAGACATCAAGCATGAGTGTATGAATCTCAACAACGGTGACAAATGAAACATTTAATTAGGAAAAGGACAGTTCAGATCATAATTTATTCATACTGAAATGCATGATGGGAGCCATGAATGAGTTTTGATTGGTGGCACCCAGAATGCACTGCAACATGGTTTATTATTGTCACCATTGTTGAGATTCACAGGCTGAATCTTGATGTCTGTGTGTCTGAATAAAAAAAAATCAAAATCTATTGAACAGAAATATTAATAATATTTAGGATTCTATAGAAAATGCTACAAATTTTATGCTGTAGAATCACCTGGCTGCTGTAATCAACAAGGTAAACCTAATTGTCTAAATTGTAGTCCTCTGTTGTAAGTCACTTTGGTTAAAAGCATCTGCTAAATTTAAATGATGTTTAATGATTCAAGTCAAATGATTATTACGGCTAAACATAACCATCTTCACCTGAACACCATTCTTTTTGTTCATGTGTAAATTACAACTCAGTTATAACAGCCAAACAAAATCTAAAGTTAATAATTTAAGGGTCAAGAGCCCAAGTAAAGCAAACACTGATCACCATAATGGTGACTTAAAATTAGATTTTCTCCATTAGTGATTCTGCTTGTTAACATCAGGTGTCTTCAATGATGGTCAATCATCACACAATTAATAACATAATTATCGAATTAATTTTAACACTCTTCAGTGTTCATTTAACACTCATATTTGAACACTTTAACTCTTTGAGTGTGGAGTCAAATAAACTCCCAGGAGAGTTAATTTAACACTGGAGTTTTTGCTGTGTAGGATAACATTCTTGCTTTAACACGTCACATTACAAGAACGTTTTATAAAATACACTCCGTCATCTCAGGCCTCAATGATATCCTCAAAACATTTTGCGAACGTTGATTGGATAATGTTCCTCCTTTGTTATTATGGAACATTGTATAATCTTTTATCTCAACAACTTTTCCAAAACATCCTCAAAATGTTACAGTTAAAATGTTATATCTTAGTTTACATTTAACCTTATAGAAACATTATTTGAAATGAGAAAACATCCTTAAAACATTCTTTGAACATTTCTTTAAAACATTAACCAAATAGCGAATGTTAGCCAATGTTCTGAGAACGTTCCCTGCTAGCTGGGCTAGAGCAGGCTGTCTAGCGTGCTCATTGGCTGCCCAGTGGCGCGTCACGCGTCACAGCTCGCCAAAATAGGTGTGGCTTAGCGTATAAAAGAGAGGCTCGGAGGCTGCTTCCCTGGTTTTCATCGACTGAAGCGAAAGTCGCTCATGGCACGAGCACGGCAGGTTACACAATACTCGTTCCCTCTTCTAGAGAGAACCGAGGTTACGTTAGGTAACCGATACGTTCTCTTACGAGAGGTTCTCTCGTATTGCGTAAGTTGCTTACGCTACGGGAACCCCTTGTCAACGCCGTGCGCGCCAAGCATCCACTTCATGAGTCCCAGGGAATCCCGGGGAACTCAGATAAGCGGGAATCAGGCGGCCAGCAACGCGGGCCGGCACATGTACATAAGCACTCATAGGGAATACAGAGCGAGCGGCGTTGCCGGTCTATATAAAGCATATCAACCCAATATAGTGCAGCTCAACCAGGAGAGCTAAGTCACGTGAGAGTGGCCTGTGCACGATCAGATCTGGGCAGAACATACATCCCACTTATACTGACAGAAGTCTAGCCTGCAGGGCGGGAACTTCCAGGTTATAAAACCGAACAAAGGTGGACGGGGAGGCCCAGCCCGCCGCCACACAAATGTCATGAATTGAAATTCCACTGGACCACACCCACGACGAGGCCATGCCTCTAGTGGAATGAGCCCTGATGTCCAAAGGGCATTGCAGACTTTTAGACGCATAAGCAGCTGCGATAGCGTCCACTATCCATCTGGACAGGCTTTGTTTCGAGGCGGCGAGACCCTTGGTGCCCCCACCAAACGAAACGAAAAGCTGCTCTGAACGCCTGAAAGGGGCGGAGTGCGTAATGTAAACCCTCAGAGCCCTGACAAGGCAGAGGAGATTAACATCGCTCTCGCTATCGGATGCTGGCAGAGCCGATAGGGAAATGACCTGCGCTCTGAAGGGAGTGCCAATCACTTTAGGGACATAGCTATGTCTAGGTTTGAGGATGACTTTAGTGTCATTCGGTCCAAACTCAAGACACGCAGCGCTAACAGACAGCGCGTGTAAGTCCCCCACACGTTTGACTGATGACAGAGCTGTCAGAAAAACGGTTTTGAGCTAGAGGTACTTTAGATCCACAGAATCTAACGGTTCAAAGGGATATGTTTTCAGGGCTTCAAGGACCAAAGAAAGATCCCACATAGGAACCGACGGGGGGCGCGGTGGATTCATCCTCCTGGCTCCTCTAAGGAAGCGGATGACAAGCTTGTTACTTCCTATTGACGGGCCACGCATCGACTCCGCAAACGCGGCAACGGCCGCCACATAGACTTTAAGCGTGGAGGGGGACCTGCCCTTATCCAACAGCTCTTGACGGAAACTAAGCAACCACGAGACCCCACACGTTGGTGGGTCCAGATTTCTGTCGGTGCACCATTTGAAGAACACAGACTATTTAGATGCGTAAAGCCTTCTCGTAGAGGGAGCTCTAGACTGCGTAATCGTGTTCATCACTCCTTCTGGCAGGACAACGGGTATCCGTTGATCAACCATACGTGCAGAGACCAGCGATCTGGATGGGGATGCCAGATTGAGCCGCGGGCTTGAGAGAGGAGGTCTGTCCTCACCAGAATCGGCCAAGGGGCTGTACGTGACAGCCGCGTCAGCTCCGGGAACCAGGTTTGGTTCTCCCATCGCAGGGCTATAAGGAGCACCGAGTGGCGCGTTTCCCTGATTCTCTTGATTACCTGTGGTAACAGCGAGATTGGAGAGAAAGCATACAGCGGGCGGCTGGGCCAGATTTGGGCCAGCGCGTCCTCGTTCTTTGAAAAGAACATTGGGCAATGAGCGTTGTCTTTTTGATGCAAAAAGGTTGACTTCCGCTTTGCCGAAAAGGCGCCATAGCAACTGGACTGTTTGGGGGTGCAGGGACCATTCCCCTGGGGAAGCGTTGTCCCTGGACAGTATGTCTGGGCCGTCGCACATGCGCAGCTCTCAGAGAGAGTGCTGAGACCAAACGAGGAGGCGTTTTGTTAGATCGCAGAGGTTCCTGGATCTGACACCGCCCTGACGAATTCACGTAGGACACCACAGACGTGTTGTCCGAGCGGCCTAGAACATGGTGGTCCCGTATGAACGGGAGGAAGCGCTTCAGCTCGTTCTTGACCGCTATCATTTCTATACAGTTTATGTGAAAGAGCTTCTCTTGGTCTGACTACAGGCCAAAGATCGGTCTGCCCTCGAAGAGAGCGCCCCAAGAGTTGGAGGCGTCCGTCGAGATGACCTTTCGGTACGTGACAGCTCTGAGTCACTCTGATTCTTTTGCAGGCGGAGGCCCAAGGTCGGCGAGGCACTCGAGCGTTCGGCCAGCGTTGCAGCGGGCGCATGCGCAGTAAGCCCAGCGGAAACACTGCTGCAGCTGAGGCCATACAGCCCCAGCAACCTTTGAAATGTTTCCAGAAAAGCGATGCTGCCCTTCTGGAAAGACGCAGCCAGGTGTCGAACACGGCACGCGCGCTGTGTCGATAAACGAGCCGTCATAGCCACAGAGTCCAGTTCTATTCCTAGAAAGGAAACTGACTGACTGGGCAGTAATGAGCTCTTGGTCCAGTTGACTGTGAGACACAGGCTTTCCAGATGACCGAGGAGCACTGTTCTGTGAGATAAAAGTTCCATCTCTGACTGTGCCAGAATCAGCCAAATATCCAAATAGTTCATAATTCGCAAGCCCTGATTTCTCAAGGGGGTGAGAGCCGCTTCCATGCACTTTGTGAATGTACGGGGTGCCGAACGGAAGGACGGTGTATTGATATACCTGACCGTTGAAGGCGAATCTCAAGAATGGCCTGTGACGGGGTATTATCTGAATCTGAAAGTAGGAATCTTTCAGATCGAGAGAGATAAACCAGTCCCTCGGGCGAATTTGCGCAAGAAGTTGTCTGGTCGTGAGCATTTTGAACGGTCTTTTCATGAGAGCTTTGTTCAAATATCTCAGATCTAAAATAGGTCTGAGGGCTCCGTCCTTCTTGGTTACGAGAAAATAACAGCTGTAAAAGCCTGACTCGCTCAGAGAAGGCAGTACTGGTTCTATGGCCCCTTTGCACAGCAGTTTCGCTATTTCTGCGCGGAGTAGATGTACTACTTCCACATTCACTTTCATTGCGGTCCGTGCTCAAAAGCGCGGGGGACGGCGATCGAATTGTAGCAAATAGCCCTGTCTTATTGTGCTCAGCACCCATTCTGATAACGCTGGAATCGCTTCCTATGCTTTTTCGTGGGCTCTAGAAACTGAACCGGAGGTACGGGCGCGGTGCGCTCCCTCGGTGCTTGAATACGGCGGCTCGCTGACAGCGATGGCTGGCTGTTTCACATGTGACGTCCCGATTGCTTTGAATGGGGAGCGTGTCGTGATAACGATGCAGAAAGCAACCGTCGAATCTGTTAGACGTGGCCTCCTTCGGCGGTGACCACTGAAGGCAGAGTCGGTCGACGGCCTGGGAAAGGAGGCGCATAAGTTCCGCGTCCACGCCGGCCCGGGTCCGGACGGATTCCTGGATCGAGGAGGAGGCGGAGTGATGAGAACCCGACCACTCCTCGCTGTCCGAAGCCAGGATAGAGCAGCAGTCACCTGTGGCGTTTCCTTCCGCCTCGTCACCTGAAGCGACGGCAGTGAGGGCCGAAGCCGGCAGCTGCGCGTCCGTGAGGGGGGGGGGGGCCGAGAAGGCGAGGGCGAAGCTCGAGGGAGAGACTCCGGCGAGCGTTTCGCTGTAACCACAGGCTCTGGTGGTCTTTGAGAACGGCGCTTCTTCTTGCGCGGTCCAACAAAGGGCGGAGTGACAGCTTTAGCATTGAAAACTTTGAGTCGAGCCCGCAGGGTCGACATCGGAAGTTCCTCACAGTGGACGCAGCCTCCCGACAAGAGAGCGAGGGCTGCGTGTTACTGGCCCAGGCAGAGAGCGCAGATTACATGGCGGTCTCCGGCGCTGAACGGGGCTCGGCACGAGCCACAGTAAGTGCGAGACATTTTTAAAAAAACGTCTCGTGCTCTTTTACAAAGGGGGGCGGTGAACACGCACTGAATAGAGCTTAAAAGGATACTCGTCGCCGGATAGAGTAGCTCGCACGGATGGCTTAAAGGGTTAGTTCACCCAAAAATGAAAATTAAGTCATTAATTACTCACCCCCATGCTGTACCAACCCCGTAAGACCTTCGTTCGTCTTCAGAACACAAATGAAGATATTTTTGATTAAATGTGACAGCTGGATCACTCCTCCATAGGCTGCCTAAGGGATTGAAACCTGACGGCCCAGAAAGTCAATGAAGAAAATGTTTAAATAGTCCATGTCACAACAGTGGCTCAACTATAAGCGATCAACTTATCAAGCGACGAGAATACTTTTTGTGCGAAAAAACAAACAAAAATAACGACTTTATTCGACTATTCCTTTTCTTCCTTGTAGGCCTGAAACGAGACTTCAAGAGATTTCCACGACGCATGCGCGAGAATTGCGATCTCCTTCAACTACTTCAGTTAAGTTCTCGCACGTGCACGTCGTGGAAATCTCTTGAAGTCTCGTTTCAGGCCTACAAGGGAGAAAAGGAATAGTCGAATAAAGTCGTTATTTTTGTTTGTTTTTTTCGCACAAAAAGTATTCTCGTCGCTTGATAAACTTATAGTTGAGCCACTGTTGTGACATGGAATATTTAAACATTTTCTTCATTGACTTTCTGGGCCGTCAGGTTTCAATCCCTTAGGCAGCCTATGGAGGAGTGATCCAGCTGTCACATTTAATCAAAAATATCTTAATTTGTGTTCCGAAGACGAACAATGGTCTTACGGGGTTGGTACAGCATGGGGGTAAGTAATTAATGACTTAATTTTCATTTTTGGGTGAACTAACCCTTTAAGGCGGCGAAGACGACCGGCTTCTTCAGACGCTTTCCTCTGCTGGCTGTGTCGCTTTTTCGACGGCGGCAGCGGCAGCGGCAGCGGCAGCGGCAGCGGCATCGGCTTCTCTCAGGATCCAGCGATGCGTAGAGCTTCGCTGAAGAGATGAAAAATCAGGGAAGCAGCCTCCGAGCCTCTCTTTTATACGCAAAGCCACACCCATTCTGGTGGGCTGTGACGCGTAGAGGGCGCAAAGCGCCCTCATTGGGCGTGACGTCACGCCAGGCTCAGTGGTAGGCTGCTGCAGTTGGCGCAGGGCAGCCAATGAGCACGGTAGATAGCCTGCTCTAGGTCTGCTAGCTGCTGCACTGCGTTGACAATAAATACAAAATTAAGGATAATTTTTTGCCTTCATATCTCGAGAAAAGATGACTTTACCCGTAGCGTAAGCAACTTACGTAATACGAGAGAACCTCTCGTAAGAGTACTTAACCGCACATTGCACAATAGGAAAAAAAACATTGTTAAATTAAAATGTCCAGGTCAGAAAGTTTATAAAATAAGATTAATATAGGTAAACCCAAGATATTCATTTTAATTTAATTGTGAAAATTCAGTATATTATTCTTATTTTTTCTTGCCACATACAGGCCTGAAATCAAATCTGTCTGCTTGGAAGAAGAGAAACCGAAACCTGCATGTAAAATGAGTGTGTATGAGGTGAAAGAGGAGGAGGCGTCTTTTCACACTCAGAGAGCAGCATCTCCAGGATTCAGTTATGTGTCCATGAAGAGTAACCACTCCATGATTAATCCCCCTTATCTTAGTGATGGACCATCTCCAGGATTCAGCTGTGTGTCCATGAAGAGTGACCACTCCATGATTAATCCCCCTTATCTCAGTGATGGACCATCTCCAGGATTCAGCTGTGTGTCCATGAAGAGTAACCACTCCATGAATATTCCCCCTTATCTCAATGATGGACCATCTCCAGGATTCAGCTGTGTGTCTATGAAGAGTAACAACTCCATGATTAATCCCCCTTATCTCAGTAATGGACCATCTTCAGGATTCAGCTGTGTGTCTATGAAGAGTAACAACTACTCCATGATTAATCCCTCTTATCTCAGTGATGGACCATCTCCAGGATTCAGCTGTGTGTCCATGAAGAGTAACTACTCCATGATGAATCCCCCTTATCTCAGTGATGGACCATCTCCAGGATTCAGCTGTGTGTCCATGAAGAGTAACCACTCCATGATTAATCCCCCTTATCTCAGTGATGGACCATCTCCAGGATTCAGCTGTGTGTCCATGAAGAGTAACCACTCCATGAATATTCCCCCTTATCTCAATGATGGACCATCTCCAGGTTTCAGCTGTGTGTCTATGAAGAGTAACAACTCCATGATTAATCCCCCTTATCTTAGTAATGGACCATCTTCAGGATTCAGCTGTGTGTCTATGAAGAGTAACAACTACTCCATGATTAATCCCTCTTATCTCAGTGATGGACCATCTCCAGGATTCAGCTGTGTGTCCATGAAGAGTAACCACTCCATGATGAATCCCCCTTATCTCAGTGATGGACCATCTTCTGGATTCAGCTGTGTGTCCATGAAGAGTAACAACTCCACGATGAATCCCCCTTATCTCAGTAATGGACCATCTTCAGGATTCAGCTGTGTGTCCATGAAGAGTAACAACTCCACAATGAATCCCCCTTATCTCAGTAATGGACCATCTTCAGGATTCAGCTGTGTGTCCATGAAGAGTAACCACTCCATGATGAATCCCCCTTATCTCAGTGATGGACCATCTCCAGGATTCAGCTGTGTGTCCATGAAGAGTAACCACTCCATGATGAATCCCCCTTATCTCAGTGATGGACCATCTTCAGGATTCAGCTGTGTGTCCATGAAGAGTAACCACTCCATGATTAATCCCCCTTATCTCAGTGATGGACCTGCTGTGACCTCTGACCCTGCGTGAGTATCATTCACTATCTGCTAAAGCTGCACGATTCTGGATGATTTGAGAATCACAATTTGTTTTGTTTAAAATAGAGATCCCGATTCTGTCACAATTCTGAATATAGACAACTAAACAAAATATGTAATTTACTAGAGGTTCTGAAAAAATGTTAATTGCTGCAGTCTATTTAAAAATATCTAATTAATTTAAATTATTATTATTACTTTAATTTAGAATTTTGAATGAATGATGCAATGATTTACTTGTTTAATTACTTGAGGAGTCAGCGTTTTTGAACAAATCTCATTAATTAATGATTCAATGACAAATACATTTATTAAATCACTTGTCGCCACCTACTGGTGTAATGATGTAATTCATAAAATCTTTATTTATTTACATCTTTCTATAAGTGGCAAGTTCCTTATCTGTCAGTCATGTTCGACGTTGCAAAATTCCCTAAAAGAGCAAGTATGGGCGCTGAGCGTCTTTTTAAATATGCCTTTCCGTCTGTGTGTTTCTGGATGGGGTCATTGCCTGTCCTCGTGCCGCTCACGTGGAGTCTGGGAGTCTGGCTAGTGCTTCCCAGTCCTTCCCCACTGGCTTATCCATCATGGGCTGCATGGATGTGCAGGGAGTTCTTGCCAAGAACAGAACCATACCGCCAATCCTAACTGTATGCTAAATGTCAATCAAATTGAAGTAAGCTTGTTGTGTATTGGCTATTGCATAATTGTAAGCTTGTTCAGAAATGGTGACACAATCTTAAATATTTAAATGAACAAATATTCGAATTTATGAGCCCAAACATTCGAATACAATATTTTAGAAAAATGCCCATCCCTATTAGAAATACTGGTTCGTTGACAGAAACCGCTAAACGCCACTTCCCTTTCACAGTAAAATCACAGAAACCAATCAAAAGACGTGAATCGAATCATATGATTTCAATATGAATGATGGTGTGCGTATGGAGCCGGCTTTTTAAATGACGAGCTGCAAGTTTTTACCACGTTTTTTCTACCGTTACAGTGGCAATGACAGGATTTCGCGAGAATCATGTATTCAGCAGTATTCAGTCAGTGTGCTGCCGTAACTCTGACAGAAAAGGACGCGGCGATCACTTGCACCACAGCTCCCCCGACTGTGTGGATCAGTTTCTTCATTTAATCATTTAGCAGACGCTTTTATCCAAAGCGACTTACATTAAGGAGAGCAATAATAGCAAATACTATATGACTAAAGAAATACTACAGTCGTTTAATAAAGTAATAACTAAATAAAAAAATTGCAGAAAACTGCATATTCTACACTGTAAATTAAATATGCACTGATTCTTATTAAAGCTATCAAGTTATTCAGTCAAGAGCAGTAAGTGATTTTATCTTATTTCTCTTAATTTTTGTTGTGTGTTTTAAAGGGATAGTCCTCATTGAACAATTTAACATTGCCTGAACGCCTAAACTGGCAAGACTTATATTTTCATAACGATGCATTACTGACACAATCAGGCCAGTGAGATTTCTGTCTACATTCCCGAACGAATTTCACCGACAGCGAAACGTGCAAATGATAAACTTTTACCCTATGATGGTTAAAGTTTGCAGTTAATCCATGAACGACATGCATGCCGAACCTTTGGCTCGCCCTCAAAACAAGTTCAGGAAAAGACATGGGCTTCCAAAGACAGAACAATTGAAGAATTACTGATTGAACTTAATTTATAATACTATTCCTCAGCAATTCAAGCACAACCTTTTGTTTATTGCTCTTATTTTGAATTAATAGCAACTAGAGTAACTTGGCAACCGTGGTTTATTTTTCTGTCTTCGGAAATGATCTTAAATACAGCCGTTGCCAGTTTTCTTCTGGATTTAATCTGTCTCAGTTTTTTCTGTTTCTTCATGTGGTCACAGCCAGACTCGATGATGGTGAGATCAGATCATACCGGCTGTTGAATCTGTGTGCATACAAAAAACTCACTGGATTATTACAATTAATGGCAAAATAATAAAATGTAAACTGATATTTCCTACTGACAAAATGTATAAATAACCGACTTAAAGCCATTTTTGGGAGGTGAAAATACAAATGTGCCTAAGATTTTTGCACAGTAGTTTATATCTCATTATGATCTGAAATATATCTCTTTTTTTCTCAGTATCATCAGCAGGAAGAGAAAGATAGCAGCATCTCCAGTATCCAGATGTGTGTCTATGAAGAGTAACAGACCCATGATTCACCCCAATGATCTCCGTAATGAAGCTGTGCCCTTCGACCCTGTGTGAGTATATTCATGTGCACTTAAAGCTGCAGTCTGCAGTTTTTCCTCTTTGTCGCCATCTCTGTTCGAAATCTGCAATTGCAGTCATTCGCGGAATTATCAACTTTACGTGAGTTGTACTTTGACATAACACAGCGCGGATGAACACAATGTTTGAGGAGAGTGTGTGGCTGTCATTCGCCGCTGGTGTCGATACTGTCATTCAGAATCACAGATTATTCTTTTTGGAAGTATGACCAACATAAGAATTTTCACCGGAAAATGTCATCTGAACAAGTAAGAAACATCCAGTTTTGTTCTGGTTCTGACATTGCAGTAAATCGCGCTGATTAAATCTAACAATCGCTTATCATATCACGTAAAACCGTGCAAATTATACTTCGTTCTCAAATTGTTAATGTTAACAACGTCAGCATTGCGTGACTACATTTAATGGCCTTCCGATATTATCCTTGTTTTCGCATGGGCCGGTTGCAGTGTCTTTTTTTCTGTAGCCACTCCGAAGTCCGAACGAAGTCTTTTGCATTTTACAACGAGTGAATCTCCAGTTGTCACTGGTGATTGTTGTTTGAACCTTTCTGGATCCGCCATCAAATTGATAAGTTTAATTATATCAAGTGCTGTGAGAAAAGGCTATAAATCTCCACCTCCAGCATCCTCACACTCAATCTAGCTGAGACTCCTTCTTTATGTGTACAGATGTGTGTGTATGTGTGACGTAATGACACAAAGGCATGCTCGAATCTCCCGCGGAAATCCACCAGTACCACTGGAATTAAAAACATTATTACAAGCTTACCGCTTTGAATCGAGCTAAGGCAAGCAGAGAGTTTTGAACACTGGCTGGTTATGTATTTTCTCAAAAATGTATTTTGGATCATTTTCAACCCCAAAAAGCTACTGACTGCAGCTTTAAAAATGTATTCATTACCCTTACTTTGTTTAAATGTACTTTATTCAAATAAAGTCACTTTCATTGGGTGAACACAATTTAGTTGGATTATATCAACTTTATTAGGTTTGTCAAACTGAATCTTCTTACATAATTCAACATAATTTAATTCATGTACTACACTGTAAAACCCAACAAGTTAAGCTAACTCATTTCATTTGAGGAAACCGATTACATCAATCAATTTAAGTTTATAAAAAATAATAGTTATGAGTACTCTGAACTTATTTTATTCGAGTTCACTAAAACAATAATATTTCTTAAAACACAATTAAACTTTACACTGCATTTAATACTGTATATAGCTGAAACTTCACTTTATTGAGTAAAAACAGTGAAATGACAAACTTTAAATGAACTCAGAGCACTTGCAGTTACTGCTAGCTCACAATATCACACACAAAGTCAAATCCAATGAGTTAAGCTAACTCATTTCATTTGAAGAAACCGATTGCCTCAATTAATTTAAGTTTATAAAAAACAATAGTTCTAAGTACTCTGAAATTATTTCAGTTGAGTTCACTAAAAGTAGCTATTGCAGTCAAGAAATTAAGTGATTATTTAAGTAATTAATTAAGTGATTGTTGAGCATTAATGATGAACACCTGCTGTTAACATCACTGAAGGAAAGAGAAACACAAGAACTACAATTGACTTCCAACCACAACATTAGATTAAATCAACCGAAGATAAAATATGTTTAAATCTCTCAGGATCTCAGAGGAGGATTGAACAACTCCACAAACAGCATTACCAGCTTCACTTATTACTAACCAGGTTGTCTTTTATCATGCGTCTACAGAAGGTGTTATTGTGAATGAACAGAGGTTTAGATGAAGATGATTTATTGAGTTTCATTTAAAGACACCAAGATAGTGGTCAGTGTTTGCTTTAGTTGGGCTCTTGACCCTTGACTTTATAACACCAATTTTTCCTCTGGCTGCTGTAACTGAGTGTTTATATAACACATTTGTTATGGCACAAAAGCCAAAAGAAAATTTTGTTTTGATGAAGATTTATGGAATGATGAATCATCATTTGGTGTTTTGATTCTCTGATCTTTTCTAGAGAGTAATCTCTTATAAACAGGTGATATATAACTTGTATTATTCATTATAAAAGAACTGTGATTCTGCTGCAAGGCCCTTTCAATCAGATTTTAAAAACCTCTATGGTATCATGCTGACTTACACAGACATCAAGAATAAGTATATGAATCTCAACAATGGTGACCATTAAAAAACTATTCATGATGCAATGCATGCTGGGATAAGGTTTGTATTATGGTAGTACCCAGCATGCATTGCAGTATGAATAGTTTTTAATGGTCACCATTGTTGAGATTCGTATGCTGATTCTTGATATCTGTGTTAGTTTTGGTAATGAATTACATTTTCTGTAAAATCCTTCATACTAATTGTAATTCATAACATTTCTAGTTCTTATGTTGTAGAATCTATTTTCAATTACTATTAATAATATAATCAGAGATTAGACTCTGAATGAGATCAGTGAATCAAGTCATTAAAAGATGATTGTCATCATCAAACCTTGACCATCATCACCCGATCATACTTTTCCTTGACTTTTGTGCCATAACGAATGTTTTATAAACACTCAATTACAGCAGCCAAAGAAAGACTTGTACTCAAACATCAAGGGTCAAGAGCCCAACTAAAGCAAACGCTGATCTCCATCATGGTGACCTTAAACCTTGCATTTCTTGTGTTTCTCTTTCCTTCACTAATGAGCAATCATCACTTAATTGATGATTAATTAACTTAACTATAAAATTATTATTCAATTATCATTCTGGGATCTAGAAATGTTCTCTAACTCATTCAGTTTGAGTTCTGTTTCAGTCATTCAAGACACTTCAAGTTTTGGTATTATTTGAGTGCAGTGACCTCAATTTAATTGAGTAAATAGTACTGTTAGGTTTTACAGTGTAAGGTATATTTGATTTTTTATGTACTGTTTAATTTAGGCAATTTACTAGTATTTAATTGTCTTAGTTTGCTCTAACTTATATTGTTTTATTAATTGAATAATGCTTAATTAATTGACTTATATTGGTCTAATTTCAAGATCTAGTATATCTGTAATGAAATTATTACATTTTTAGGAATTATGTAATGTTTATTACTTTAGAATTAAAAATACTGAACAAAAACAGTGAACCATGGTAAAAAAGAAAAGAAAAGTGGCCTGTTGTCAGTGGCCAATGGATATATTGTTGTATTTAAAAAAAATATAAGCACTAGTTTCCCATATATGGAAATGTATTATGTAATATATTGCATTATATTTTGTAGTATATTCCCATATATTTTTGTTCTGTAAGGGGGAGACGTACAAATTATACAAAATTGGAGGGGAACAGAACCTTGAAGAACTTTGTCATAAAATCAACTGGCCACAATAGATTTATTATATGTAAAATAGGTTTATTAAACAAACACTTCTTTATCATTTGGTTGTGGTATGATTTTTAATAAAAAAAAATTAATATTACAGATATTTACATATTTTCTCTATTTTGATAAATGTCCTTTCTGTTTGTTTGAATGTGTTTTCAGTGGTGGGAGAGCTGAGCAGATCAGAGATGTGTCCTGTCAGACCAGCTCATCCTCCTCCTGTCAGAAACACATCAGTCATCATGACACAGAAGCAGCCCTGCAGCTCGATTCTCACCAGCCAGTGCATGAGGATCTGCAGAGAGTCAAAGACCAGCACAAAACCAGCATGAAGAACAGATATGAGAGCTTATTTGAGGGAATCAAACTAGAAGAGAATCAGACCCTCCTGAACAGGATTTACACACAGCTGTACATCATAGAGGGAGAGAGTGAAGGAGTGAATGAAGAACATGAGGTGCTACAGATGGAGAAAAGTTACAAGACACTCCAAGACACTCCAATCCACTGCAATGACATCTTTGATCCTTCACCTGAACCTGGATATGAGGAGAAGAGAAGAGAGAAGAAAGACAAAATCAAGGCTGTTCTTACTAAAGGCATCGCTGGAATCGGAAAAACCGTCTCTGTGCAGAAGTTCATTCTGGACTGGGCCGAGGGAAAAGCCAATCAGGATGTAGATTTCATGTTTGTGCTTCCATTTAGAGAGCTGAATTTGATTAAAGATCATCAGTACAGTCTTCACAGACTTCTGCTGGACTTCCATCCTGAACTTCAAGATCTGGACTCAGAGATGTATGATGAATGTACAGTTGTGTTGATCTTTGATGGTCTGGATGAAAGCAGAATTACACTGATGTTTTCAGACAGTGAGAACGTTTCTGATGTGACTGAGACTTCATCTGTGGGTGTGTTGATGTCAAACCTCATGAAAGGAGATCTGCTTCCCTCAGCTCTCATCTGGATCACAACCAGACCAGCAGCAGCCAATCAGATCCCCTCAAACTACATCAACCGTGTGACAGAAATTCAGGGATTCAATGACTCTCAGAAGGAGGAATATTTCAGGAAGAGAATCAGTGATGAGCATCAAGCCAGCAGAATCATCTCACACATCAGAAAAGCAAGAAGCCTCCACATCATGTGCCACATACCCGTCTTCTGCTGGATCTCAGCCACTGTGCTTCAGAACATCCTGAAACAAGATCTCAGTGCAGAAATCCCTCAAACTCTGACTGAAATGTACATACACTTCCTCCTCATCCAAACTCATATGAGGAACCAGAAGTATGAAGAGAGAGACCCAGAGAAACTCCTGCAGTCCAACAGAGAAGTGATTGTGAAACTTGCTGAACTGGCTTTCAATCAGCTGATGAAGGGCAATGTGATGTTCTATGAGGAGGACCTGATTGAGAGCGGCATAGACGTCACTGACGCCTCAGTGTATTCTGGGATTTGCACTGAGATCTTTAGGGAGGAATCTGTGATTTATCACAAAAAGGTTTACAGCTTTGTACATCTCAGCTTTCAAGAGTTCTTTGCTGCACTGTATGTGTTTTTCTGCTATTTACACAAGAAGAGTGAAGTTATGAAAATGTTCCTCACAGGAAAAAACAGAACTCGGTGTGAAAATATTCCTCTGGACGAGCTCCTGAAGGAAGTAATGAATAAAGCCTTGAACAGTAAAAATGGACACCTGGATCTTTTACTTCGTTTTCTTCATGGCATCTCACTGGAGTCGAACCAGAGACTCTTACAGGATCTGCTGATTCACACAGAGAACAACCCAGAGAGCATCAAGAAAATAATCCAAAACCTCAAACGAGGTCAAAAAAACAATGTCAGTCCTGAAAGATGGATGAATCTGTCACACTGCTTGATTGAGATGAAGGATCATTCTGTTGTTAAAGAAATGCAGGCATTTTTAAACTCTGAAACAAAAACAAAACGTCTCTCTCTTGCGCAATGCTCAACATTGGCAAACATGATCCTGATGTCAGAGGAGGTGATGGATGAGTTAGACTTCATGAAGTACAACATCAAATCAAAAGAGGGGAAATTGAGACTGCTACCTGCTGTGAGGAACTGCAGAAAAGCTCTGTGAGTGTGAAAATAAAAAAATCTGCAGGGACAAATGCCATTGTCCTATATGAGATATGCTTTACCTTATGAGTTATTTTGAACCTTAATAAATAGTAAATGGATATAGTTTAAAACCGCTTGCCCCTTCAGATGCTATGACAGAAACTTTTGCTGTTTGATACATATTTTTCTCAGTGCATAACTTAGATTTTACAGGTATATTCTCCATATGTAAATGTTGGAAGGTCATGCAAAAATATTTCCATTTTGCTATCAGGAGTGGACAAACCTTATGCAATTGAGTCTTCAGTAAACTTCACAGACTTCAGTGAACGAGCGCTGCTGCACGCCAAACAGACAGAGCATAACAGAATAGGAGCGCCATAATTATGACTAAAATATAATTTTTTTCTATAATATTTGTTGTTGGAAATTAAATGTGCTATATGAAGAACTTTAAACTACAAGTAAATGTATTTTTATAATATAAGTAACTGTAAAGTGACTATTGTAATGGGGTAATCATATACAGGCTAATATACTAAGCTCAGATGAGTAAATGTGTGCCTCTTAACAGTTACCGTTTAATCTGTGCTTTTATTATTTATTTTCATTTGCAGGGAATTTAGCTTCCGTTTAAAAAAACATTTTGGTTTTTAGACTATAATGTTGTTGTTAGAATGTTAGAATGAAATATAATTTTTTTTTGCACAGTATACAGTATGTATATATCGCATGGCCTACATGATTAACTATTTTTTTCATAGCCTTCAACATATAAATTGTTTGCAGGACAAAATTGGGCAGGATATGAAATAACTTTTTATATATAATATATATATATTGTATAACGCCATTCAGCCAAAAAAGAAAAACAGAGGTAAGATTGTTTTGCCCATGTTGCCCAGCCTTATGAACATAATTGCGTGAGTCATGTGCGTGATGCGTGTGACGTACAACAACAGAAGCGTACGCTATTACACTAGTGAACTGACTCGAGGCCCACAGAGAAGGAAATAAATAGTTGAAATAAAGTCGTTATTTTTGTTTTTTTGCGCACAAAAAGTATTCTCGTCGCTTGATAAACTTGAGATTGAGCCACTGTAGTCACTTGGACTATTTTAACGATGTCTTTAATAACTTTTCGAGGTCGGCAAGTTCAATCCCTGAAGAAGCCTATGGACTAGTATGGAGGAGTGATCCAGCTCTCAGATTTCATCAAAAATATCTTAATTCGTGTTCCGAAAAACGGGCCTACCTGTTTTTCCCGTTTAAATAAAGTGTCATATAAATGAGCGTCCCGTCATTCTTTAATTCTCATTTCACTCAGCATCTGTGAAGTGGAGCAGGACAACGGCCACCAGTCCCCGTTTCAGACTCATCCACAGACGACTGATTTTGGGCGCATGCACTTTTTTTTTACAGTCTATGGCGGGGAGGGGAATTTTAACTGCGCGATAAATAGCCTATAACCAGTGGCACAACGGTTCATATGTTCATTGTCTCCAAACTATCACCAGAAATGGATAAATATTAAGTCTGCTGTTTAAAACAAATAAAGAATCAATGTAGGAGAATAGCTATTATGTGCAAACAGAGGGAAACTCTATTTTGTGCAGTGTGTGCGCATGTCAAGCTTGTGACATAAACGCGCACAACAACCCGATCACTTGTTTAGCTTTCATGTAAACACTACATTCAGATTCATCAATCGGAATGAATTCAGGGTGTCATCAACACTCAAAGTGTCCCTCAGCAACATGTGTTTGTGTTGTTTTGTTGTGTTTTTCCCCTGCAGCAACTCTGAGCACTTTTCTTATTCTTTATCCTGGCTGAAGCACTTTTTTTTTCAATCTATAAGAATAATATAATGAACCTATGTTAGCCTATAGTTTAAAGTTAAAGATATTAATTTTAATAATTTGATTCTTATCTTTATTTGACGGTGATTTCACATTTCTTGTTTGTATGAAGGCTAAATAAAAATAAAATATTAACAATAATAAATTTGAACCATTTTTATTTCTAAAATATTATATAGTTTTATTGGAGGAGGTTTCAGAGACTTGGCAAATTAATCTTTCAGAAGTTTGTAGGTACAGACATTCATTGTGGGCGTTCTTGGCAGTTTTTTCCTGAGGCTTTTATACTGTTCATATCGATATCGGAATTATATCGTATCGACCGAAATTAAGAAATATATCGTGATATAAATGTTGGCCATATCGTCCAGCCCTACATAAACACAGGACAAACTGGGAATGTCAGAGCTCTGTCACCAACCAGAATATAACCCAGACAGAAGTGACAGAACCGTGACAGTAATTGTCAAGAGACTTTTGTTTTTTGTTTTTCACAGAAAACGCAACTACCTCTAGAGAGTTGGTTCACCCTAAAATGAAAATGAAGTCCTAATTTACTCAACCTGTTTTTTTTTTTCGGACCACAAAAGGAGGATTAAAAAAAAAATCCTGCTTGTGCTCAATTCGTACTCGTGCACACATTGGTAGAGTATAGCAAACAGCATCAAGCTTTTAAAAAAGAAGCAAAAGTATAAGAGAAGTATCTTATGCTACACGTCGTATATTCTAAGTGTTCTGGGATATACGATAGGGTTTGGTAAAAATCTATCAGTGTATTATTTAAAGGGTTAGTTCACTCAAAAATAAAAATTGTCATTAATGACTCACCCTCATGTCGTCCCAAGCCCGTAAGACCTCCGTTCATCTTCGGAACACAGTTTAATTATAGATATTTTAGATTTAGTCCGAGAGCTTTCTGTCCCTCCATTGAAAATGTATGTACGGTATACTGTCCTTGTTCAGAAAGGAAATAAAGACATCATCAAAGTAGTCCATGTGACATCAGTGGGTTAGTTAGAATGTTTTGAAGCATCAAAAATACATTTTGGTCCAAAAATAACTAAAACTACAACTTTATTTAGCATTGTATTGTCTTCCGAGTTTTTTTAACAACAGGGGATTATAAATAACACAATTTTAGTGTTAAATTTATGTTAAAAAAACAGCAGCTGTGGTTGCAGTTTCTGTGAAAACAGGCTTACAAATGCTTCTCATTACAAATGAGAATTTGAAATTCTAATCGGTTGTCCACATTCCACAAAAATGTTGGAAATTATGCAGCTATGTGAAATTATGTGAAAATAAAGCATAACTGGTTCCTGTTGTGTTCCCAAAATGCACGTTAAACTCACAGCACATGCAGAGATGGAGTTTACTCTGTTTACTGTGAACCGAGCCACTCTGAAATCACTGGAGCACAACCTGATCGCATACGAATATTATGCTAATATGCTATATGTAGAACTTGTAGATGTAAATGTATTTGTATAATATACATAACTGTAAAATGACTATTGTAATGGAGTAATCATATGTAGGCTAATATAATTACTCAGATAGTAGAAGCTCAGATGAGTAAATGTGTGCCTCTTAACAGTTACCATTTAGTCTTTTATAATTTATTTTCATTTGCAGTGAATTTAGCTTCTTAGCCATGTTAGAATGAAATATAATTTTTTTTTCAGAATATATATATAGCATAGGCAGCCTACATGGTTACATTAACTATTGTTTTCATAGCCTTCAACATGAACATAGTTTGTCGGACAAAATTGGGCAGGATGTGAAATAACTTTTTATTTTATTTAGAAATTTCTTTAAAAAGTAGAAAATACCTATATATATATATATATATATATATATTTATTTATTTATATCGTATAACACCATTCAGCCAAAAAAGAAAAACAGAGATAAGATTGTTTTGCCCCTGTTGCCTAGCCCTATATGAACATCATTTCTAAGAATTAATTATTAGTTTTAATGAGTAATTTATGGATTTGTATTCACAAGCATAATATTGTACATATTGTTGCAGTTATATGTTTATTTCATTTTCAACCAAATTAATACTATTAATTCTATTTTTTCAGATTAACAGCCTGTAATCTCACTGATACGCACTGTGAAATTGTGGCTTCAGCTCTACAATCATCAAACTCCCCCCTGAGAGAGCTGGACCTGAGTAACAATGACCTGCAGGATTCAGGAGTGAAGCTGCTCTGTAAAGGACTGAGGAGTCCAAACTGTCAACTCAACATATTGAGGTTTGACCTATACATGTATTCATTCAATATGTTAATGTTCAAGTGTTCCCTGTCTAGAATTTTTAATTAGAAAAATTAAGTATTCCACTTTGACAATACAAGTGTCACACTTTAACACTATTGCCTGAAAGTAATTGGGGTTTCTTCAGAAAACTCATGTTACACAGTGGTTGCAGCAGAGATGAAACAGGATCTAAGTGCAGCAGCTTTATTCAAAAACAAACTCAAACTCACTAAATAATCTCAAGAACAAGAACAGAAAAACCAACTCAAGGCAATGTAGAACTGACAAAGAACAGAAGGAAACACAAGGCTTAAATAGACAGAAAACAGGGAAACTAATGAGACTAATTAACGAGACAAAGCTGAACTGAAACTCAAATCAAATCAGAAACCATAGAAACAAATAAGCAGGGCTCGGAGAAAGACAGAATGGAACTAATTAACAGTTTAACCAAACCCCGACAAGAACAGAAATCAAAACAAACTGACAATGTGACAACGTCTTTTATTGTTCTTCTTACCAGTATTATTATTTTTTTCTTTTTAATTATATATATATATATATATATATATATATATATATATATATATATATATATATATATATATATATATATATATATATATATACATATATATATTAGGGCTGTCAGTTAAACGCGTTATTAACGGCGTTAACGCAAACCCATTTTAACGGCGTCAATTTTTTTATTGCGCGATTAACGGTCTTTTTGGCCTAGCAAACTTTGTAGTTTTTTTCACATGCTGTTACAACAGGACGCGGCATGCGCGGCGCTGCGCTATGAAACCCATTCATTTCAATGGCTTACGCCGCGCGAGGACGTTTTGTTGCTTTGTCGACCAGAGCGCAAGCGGATCTAGCTAGACCAGAAACAAAACAACAGGCACGCCACACACACTTGTTTTGGGCTTGCGAGCCGGCCAAATAGTTGGTTAACGTTACGCTTTGAGTGGATGACGAGCGCGAGACGCCGAAATGGACGCCAATAAGATTCTGAATGGAAAGTTTACTTTTAAAAAGTTTCCAAATGGTTCCATTGACAAGACCAAAGTGATCTGTGTGTTTTGTCGTTGTGAACTGAGCTATCATCATCACAGCGCGTCCAGTCTCTGAAATACCACTTGATGGCCAAGCACACACACACACACACACACACACACACACAGGGTTCCTGCACACTTTTTAAAGTCAAATTTAAGGCTTTTTAAGACCTTTTTAAGACCTGAAGAAATCAAAATTAATACCGTACATTAGGGGTGTGCAATATTGACAAAAATATATCTCGATATTTTAAACGTTTTGTTGATAATAATTAGATGATATTTTACTGATTGTGTTTTTGTGCTGGTGCATTGGCTGGTTTAGGCCTGTTGTTGACAGCAGACTCACGAAGATATTCATATTTTTCATATTCTATGCAGTGGTCAGTTCACAGTAGTGACAGAAATGATTAATTAATGTGCAATATTTGCCACCTTAAATTGATTTCCAGGGGCATTTTCACCTATATATGGACATTTTTTCTAAACTTATTTAGAGTTATGCATCACCTTTTATGACAAATAGCCTACTAACATTCAAATTATTCAAATTAAACTGTACACTAATTATACTTATTTATACAATAATACTTAATTACACAATAATTATACAGTACCACCGTTACCAGTCAAATTAAATCATTCAATCAAAATCCATCTTTGCAGTGCAGAGGTCACACAGAAGCGGCATCAGAAGTGGCATTAATATTTACACTCCATTTACAATTGCATAAATAAAGCTATGAGAGTTTTTTTTAAATCAATATTCAATATTTAAATATGAAATGATTTCTAATTTTAACGTTTTAATTAAAGGGTACTTTAAATATGAAACTAAAACCGCCAGTAGGCGGCGGCAAGTCACTGTCCTAATACCGTAAGCGAGTTGAGCATACTGTCTATGGAGTTGAGGGATTCATTCATTCAACCGATTTGTTCAAACGGCTGATTCATTCGGGAAAGAAACAAGTGATTGTTCATTGAATCGTTAAAATGACTCATCGCTGTCTGTTGCATTAAGACTCTGCTACGGTTTCATTTTGAAATTCTAGTCGGCGAAATAAAGGGAAAACAAACAATATTGACAATATGGTGTCTAAAAAGTAACTCATGTTAATTTATTTTTAATTTAACTATTGTATAACATAAATATATCACACTTGTGCACGGGAAAACGGCACTCTTAGTGATGTGATATTATAATATGAGAACAGAATATGATATAAATATAAGACAAAAACTAATTTGGGGACATAGGCCTACAACTGCACTGACACATCACGCAGTGAAAGCATGAGAGACAAATGCGATCTCAGCTCACAGTGCCTCATACATCGTTAAAACAATGATTACAATATCATTATAGACAATACACATCGCACACCCCTAAGGACATAAAGAATGAACTTACGACTGAACTGACATTGCCAACTTTCTTCTTCTCTCCTCTCTCGCGTGCAGGAGACAGACGTTATTCTGCCGCGAATGTGATGCGAATTGTCACGTGAACAAGCAAATCCACAAAGATAGAATAATAAAAAATAATACTACGCTAATTAGATAGTTTTAATTTGGAAAACATTTAGATATGTCTAAGTCGAAGTGCCATCTAAAATTTAAGACCTTTCATAAGTAAAAAAAGGACTTTTTAAGACTTTTTATGGCCTTATATTTTAAAAATCTAATTTAAGACTTTTTAAGGATCCGCGGGAACCCTGCACACACACACACACACACAGCTGATGCGAATTCTCCGCCCCTCGACAATATCAGGACCTCGTCAGTATTTCTTTCACCCTTTTATTAATGGACAGTGTTACGTTGAGAGATTATTTGCTCCAAGTGAGTATGTTAGTGTGAAATTGAACACAGTATATGCTAATGTTGTTTTCAATAAAAAACATTTGCACAAAGCAAGCCGATCCACTTTTCCATGTTGAGAGCGTTAAAATGAGACAAAATAATGGGACAAAAAGAAAATCAAGACACATTTAGAATAGATAAAAATAATTGCGATTAATCGCAAGTTAACTATGACATTACAGTTTTTTTCAGTCGCTAACAAGCGTTTGTCCAGCCAGTTGTCACATTTTCAAAACTCTAAACACAATTAGCACAGCATCGGTCTTTTGTGGCCATACCATTCACACATTTCATGTCGTTTTCACACAATGTGCAGTCAGTGAACACATTTCCACAATGCTTACATTTTCTTAACAGACAAGCTATACCTCCCAACAAAATTATGGATTGTTTTTGTAGTATTTACAAATGTTAACACACACCATCCCACAATTGCAAAAACAATATTCCAAACCTTAGATACAGTATAAAAACCTCTGCTTCTGCAATGATATCAGTTCAAAAACAATATATCTCATCTGATAATAAACAAATAATCGAATAATTGACCCACAGCTTTTTATGTTGGGTAAATTGGGCCAACCACAGCTGATTCCAGTCTGGCTTAGACTCAGTGGCAGGGGTTATTTTTTTCTATTACATTGACACTTATACAGTAAAAGGAGGACTTTGAGGAGTGATGTTTTTGGAAACAGAAACAGAAAAAGACAAACCCTGTAATGTCTGGACGAGGAAGAGTAAGAGCAAGGGGCCCAGGGAGAAGAGCAGGCCCAGTGAGAGATGCAGTGAGAGATGCAGGAGCAGTGAGAGATGCAATGAGAGATGCAGGAGCAGTGAGAGATGCAATGAGAGGTGCAGGAGCAGTGAGAGATGCAGTGAGAGATGCAGTGAGAGGTGCAGGAGCAGTGAGAGATGCAGTGAGAGATGCAGTGAGAGATGCAGTGAGAGATGCAGTGAGAGGTGCAGGAGCAGTGAGAGATGCAGGAGCAGTGAGAGATGCAGTGAGAGATGCTGTGAGAGGTGCAGGAGCAGTGAGAGATGCAGGAGCAGTGAGAGATGCAGGAGCAGTGAGAGATGCAGTGAGAGATGCAGGAGCAGTGAGAGATGCAGTGAGAGATGCAGGAGCAGTGAGAGATGCAGGAGCAGTGAGAGATGCAGTGAGAGATGCAGGAGCAGTGAGAGATGCAGGAGCAGTGAGAGATGCAGTGAGAGGTGCAGGAGCAGTGAGAGATGCAGGAGCAGTGAGAGATGCAGTGAGAGGTGCAGGAGCAGTGAGAGATGCAGTGAGAGATGCAGGAGCAGTGAGAGATGCAGTGAGAGATGCAGTGAGAGATGCAGGAGCAGTGAGATATGCAATGAGAGGTGCAGGAGCAGTGAGAGATGCAGTGAGAGATGCAGGAGCAGTGAGAGATGCAGTGAGAGATGCAGTGAGAGATGCAGTGAGAGATGCAGTGAGCAGTGAGAGATGCAGGAGCAGTGAGAGATGCAGGAGCAGTGAGAGATGCAGGAGCAGTGAGAGGTGCAGGAGCAGTGAGAGGTGCAGGAGCAGTGAGAGATGCAGGAGCAGTGAGAGATGCAGGAGCAGTGAGAGATGCAGTGAGAGGTGCAGGAGCAGTGAGAGATGCAGGAGCAGTGAGAGATGCAGGAGCAGTGAGAGATGCAGGAGCAGTGAGAGATGCAGGAGCAGTGAGAGATGCAGTGAGAGGTGCAGGAGCAGTGAGAGATGCAGGAGCAGTGAGAGATGCAGGAGCAGTGAGAGATGCACGAGCAGTGAGAGATGCAGTGAGAGATGCAGGAGCAGTGAGAGATGCAGTGAGAGATGCAGGAGCAGTGAGAGATGCAATGAGAGGTGCAGGAGCAGTGAGAGATGCAGTGAGAGATGCAAGAGCAGTGAGAGATGCAGTGAGAGATGCAGTGAGAGATGCAGTGAGAGATGCAGTGAGAGGTGCAGGAGCAGTGAGAGATGCAGGAGCAGTGAGAGATGCAGTGAGAGATGCAGGAGCAGTGAGAGATGTAGGAGCAGTGAGAGATGCAGTGAGAGATGCAGGAGCAGTGAGAGATGCAATGAGAGGTGCAGGAGCAGTGAGAGATGCAGTGAGAGATGCAGTGAGAGATGCAGTGAGAGATGCAGTGAGAGGTGCAGGAGCAGTGAGAGATGCAGGAGCAGTGAGAGATGCAGTGAGAGATGCAGTGAGCAGTGAGAGATGCAGGAGCAGTGAGAGATGTAGTGAGAGATGCAGGAGCAGTGAGAGATCCAGTGAGAGATGCAGTGAGAGATGCAGTGAGAGATGCAGTGAGAGATGCAGTGAGAGATGCAGGAGCAGTGAGATATGCAATGAGAGGTGCAGGAGCAGTGAGAGATGCAGTGAGAGATGCAGGAGCAGTGAGAGATGCAGTGAGAGATGCAGTGAGAGATGCAGGAGCAGTGAGAGATGCAGTGAGAGATGCAGTGAGAGATGCAGGAGCAGTGAGAGATGCAGGAGCAGTGAGAGATGCAGGAGCAGTGAGAGATGCAGTGAGAGATGCAGGAGCAGTGAGAGATGCAGTGAGAGATGCAGTGAGAGATGCAGGAGCAGTGAGAGATGCAGTGAGAGATGCAGTGAGAGATGCAGTGAGAGGTGCAGGAGCAGTGAGAGATGCAGGTGCAGTGAGAGATGCAGTGAGAGATGTAGTGAGAGGTGCAGGAGCAGTGAGAGATGCAGGAGCAGTGAGAGATGCAGGAGCAGTGAGAGATGCAGGAGCAGTGAGAGATGCAGGAGCAGTGAGAGATGCAGGAGCAGTGAGAGATGCAGTGAGAGGTGCAGGAGCAGTGAGAGATGCAGGAGCAGTGAGAGATGCAGTGAGAGATGCAGTGAGAGGTGCAGGAGCAGTGAGAGATGCAGGAGCAGTGAGAGATGCAATGAGAGGTGCAGGAGCAGTGAGAGATGCAGGAGCAGTGAGAGATGCAGTGAGAGGTGCAGGAACAGTGAGAGATGCAGTGAGAGATGCAGGAGCAGTGAGAGATGCAGTGAGAGATGCAGTGAGAGATGCAGGAGCAGTGAGAGATGCAGTGAGAGATGCAGTGAGAGATGCAGGAGCAGTGAGAGATGCAGTGAGAGATGTAGGAGCAGTGAGAGATGCAGTGAGAGATGCAGGAGCAGTGAGATATGCAATGAGAGGTGCAGGAGCAGTGAGAGATGCAGTGAGAGATGCAGGAGCAGTGAGAGATGCAGTGAGAGATGCAGTGAGAGATGCAGTGAGCAGTGAGAGATGCAGGAGCAGTGAGAGATGCAGGAGCAATGAGAGGTGCAGGAGCAGTGAGAGATGCAGGAGCAGTGAGAGATGCAGGAGCAGTGAGAGATGCAGGAGCAGTGAGAGATGCAGGAGCAGTGAGAGATGCAGTGAGAGGTGCAGGAGCAGTGAGAGATGCAGGAGCAGTGAGAGATGCAGGAGCAGTGAGAGATGCAGTGAGAGATGCAGTGAGAAATGCAGGAGCAGTGAGAGATGCAGTGAGAGATGCAGTGAGAGATGCAGGAGCAGTGAGAGATGCAGTGAGAGATGCAGGAGCAGTGAGAGATGCAGTGAGAGATGCAGGAGCAGTGAGAGATGCAGTGAGAGATGCAGGAGCAGTGAGAGATGCAGTGAGAGGTGCAGGAGCAGTGAGAGATGCAGTGAGAGATGCAGGAGCAGTGAGAGATGCAGGAGCAGTGAGAGATGCAGTGAGAGGTGCAAGAGCAGTGAGAGATGCAGGAGCAGTGAGAGATGCAGTGAGAGATGCAGGAGCAGTGAGAGATGCAGGAGCAGTGAGAGATGCAGTGAGAGGTGCAAGAGCAGTGAGAGATGCAGGAGCAGTGAGAGATGCAGTGAGAGGTGTAAGAGCAGTGAGAGATGCAGGAGCAGTGAAAGATGCAGGAGCAGTGAGAGATGCAGTGAGAGGTGCAGGAGCAGTGAGAGATGCAGTGAGAGATGCAGTGAGAGATGCAGTGAGAGATGCAGGAGCAGTGAGAGATGCAGTGAGAGATGCAGTGAGAGATGCAGTGAGAGATGCAGGAGCAGTGAGAGATGCAGTGAGAGATGCAGTGAGAGATGCAGGAGCAGTGAGAGATGCAGTGAGAGATGCAGTGAGAGATGCAGGAGCAGTGAGAGATGCAGTGAGAGATGCAGTGAGAGATGCAGGAGCAGTGAGAGATGCAGTGAGAGATGCAGTGAGAGATGCAGTGAGAGATGCAGGAGCAGTGAGAGATGCAGTGAGAGATGCAGTGAGAGATGCAGGAGCAGTGAGAGATGCAGGAGCAGTGAGAGATGCAGTGAGAGATGCAGGAGCAGTGAGAGATGCAGTGAGAGATGCAGTGAGAGATGCAGTGAGAGATGCAGGAGCAGTGAGAGATGCAGTGAGAGATGCAGGAGCAGTGAGAGATGCAGTGAGAGATGCAGGAGCAGTGAGAGATGTAGTGAGAGATGCAGGAGCAGTGAGAGATGCAGTGAGAGATGCAGGAGCAGTGAGAGATGCAGGAGCAGTGAGAGATGCAGGAGCAGTGAGAGATGCAGTGAGAGATGCAGGAGCAGTGAGAGATGCAGTGAGAGATGCAGTGAGAGATGCAGTGAGAGATGCAGGAGCAGTGAGAGATGCAGTGAGAGATGCAGTGAGAGATGCAGTGAGAGATGCAGTGAGAGATGCTGTGAGAGATGCAGGAGCAGTGAGAGATGCAGTGAGAGATGCAGGAGCAGTGAGAGATGTAGTGAGAGATGCAGGAGCAGTGAGAGATGCAGTGAGAGGTGCAGGAGCAGTGAGAGATGCAGTGAGAGATGCAGGAGCAGTGAGAGATGCAGTGAGAGATGCAGGAGCAGTGAGAGATGCAGTGAGAGATGCAGGAGCAGTGAGAGATGCAGTGAGAGATGCAGGAGCAGTGAGAGATGCAGTGAGAGATGCAGTGAGAGATGCAGTGAGAGATGCAGTGAGAGATGCAGTGAGAGATGCAGTGAGAGATGCAGGAGCAGTGAGAGATGCAGTGAGAGATGCAGGAGCAGTGAGAGATGCAGTGAGAGATGCAGGAGCAGTGAGAGATGCAGTGAGAGATGCAGGAGCAGTGAGAGATGCAGGAGCAGTGAGAGATGCAGTGAGAGATGCAGGAGCAGTGAGAGATGCAGTGAGAGATGCAGGAGCAGTGAGAGATGCAGTGAGAGATGCAGTGAGAGATGCAGTGAGAGATGCAGTGAGAGATGCAGTGAGAGATGCAGGAGCAGTGAGAGATGCAGTGAGAGATGCAGTGAGAGATGCAGGAGCAGTGAGAGATGCAGTGAGAGATGCAGTGAGAGATGCAGGAGCAGTGAGAGATGCAGTGAGAGATGCAGGAGCAGTGAGAGATGTAGTGACAGATGCAGGAGCAGTGAGAGATGCAGTGAGAGATGCAGTGAGAGGTGCAGGAGCAGTGAGAGATGCAGTGAGATATGCAATGAGAGGTGCAGGAGCAGTGAGAGATGCAGGAGCAGTGAGAGATGCAGGAGCAGTGAGAGATGCAGGAGCAGTGAGAGATGCAGGAGCAGTGAGAGATGCAGGAGCAGTGAGAGATGCAGGAGCAGTGAGAGATGCAGTGAGAGATGCAGTGAGAGGTGCAGGAGCAGTGAGAGATGCAGGAGCAGTGAGAGATGTAGTGAGAGATGCAGGAGCAGTGAGAGATGCAGTGAGAGGTGCAGGAGCAGTGAGAGATGCAGGAGCAGTGAGAGATGTAGTGAGAGATGCAGGAGCAGTGAGAGATGCAGGAGCAGTGAGAGATGCAGTGAGAGATGCAGGAGCAGTGAGAGATGCAGTGAGAGATGCAGTGAGAGATGCAGGAGCAGTGAGAGATGCAGTGAGAGATGCAGTGAGAGATGCAGTGAGAGATGCAGTGAGCAGTGAGAGATGCAGTGAGAGATGCAGTGAGAGGTGCAGGAGCAGTGAGAGATGCAGTGAGAGATGTAGTGAGAGATGCAGGAGCAGTGAGAGATGCAGTGAGAGATGCAGTGAGAGATGCAGTGAGAGATGCAGGAGCAGTGAGAGATGCAGTGAGAGATGCAGTGAGAGATGCAGGAGCAGTGAGAGATGCAGTGAGAGATGCAGTGAGAGATGCAGTGAGAGATGCAGGAGCAGTGAGAGATGCAGTGAGAGATGCAGTGAGAGATGCAGTGAGAGATGCAGTGAGAGATGTAGTGAGAGATGCAGGAGCAGTGAGAGATGCAGTGAGAGATGCAGTGAGAGATGCAGTGAGAGATGCAGGAGCAGTGAGAGATGCAGTGAGAGATGCAGTGAGAGATGCAGTGAGAGATGCAGGAGCAGTGAGAGATGCAGTGAGAGATGCAGTGAGAGATGCAGTGAGAGATGCAGTGAGAGATGTAGTGAGAGATGCAGGAGCAGTGAGAGATGCAGTGAGAGATGCAGTGAGAGATGCAGTGAGAGATGCAGTGAGAGATGTAGTGAGAGATGCAGGAGCAGTGAGAGATGCAGTGAGAGATGCAGTGAGAGATGCAGTGAGAGATGCAGGAGCAGTGAGAGATGCAGTGAGAGATGCAGTGAGAGATGCAGTGAGAGATGCAGGAGCAGTGAGAGATGCAGTGAGAGATGCAGTGAGAGATGCAGTGAGAGATGCAGTGAGAGATGTAGTGAGAGATGCAGGAGCAGTGAGAGATGCAGTGAGAGATGCAGTGAGAGATGCAGTGAGAGATGCAGGAGCAGTGAGAGATGCAGTGAGAGATGCAGGAGCAGTGAGAGATGCAATGAGAGGTGAAAAAAAACTGATTTGCTTTTTACTGGAATGCTTTTAAATGTGAACATTACTGTACACGTGGACATACAGTTCCCAACCAAGAAATTTAGTGTAAAAACAGTGGATTGCATGTTTTGCATGCAAATACCTGTAAAACTGAAACATCAAAGTCTATGTAGTTTTTGTAATGTCAACAATAGCCAGTATTTTGAAACCTGGTGTACTTTGATTGACTGCATGTACCTTGTGAAGTTATTCTTTGACAGAATAATCTCATTTTGAGTCATATTTCCAGTGTTTTGGTAAAGTTAGTGTGTGCAGAGAAAGATGTGTTCTATTTTGAAATGAAGAGTTAGTGTATATTTAACAAAATGTGTTTTTGAGAAGAAAATTGTCCATTTGGCCAATTGTGTTTTGTAGTTGTGAGTCTGTGTTAAGAGTTTAGAAAAAGTATCTGAAGTATGGGTAAGCGCTTGTTAGCGATTGAAAAAAACTGTAATGCGATTAATTGCGATTAAATATTTTAATCGTTTGACAGCCCTAATATATATATATATATATATATATATATATATATATATATATATATATATATAGATCAAGTCAAGTCATCTTCATTTATATAGCGCTTTTAACAATGGATTGTTTCAAAGCAGCTTTACAGAGATAAACATATAATTTAAGGTAACAGACATTGTTTTGGCTTTATAGCGGTTCTTGAATAATGTCATTTCCAGCTAAAGTTAATTTTGATTGATTCACCTCCGTCGAAATGATCAGACTTTAAACGCGAACCTGTGATTAACATTGACACCGTTCACATGCACATTCAGAATTGATTCTGTAGTTATGTGCAAACTGTAGTTATATAGATAGAATTTTTTTTTTTTTTTTTTTTTTTTTGACTAAGGTAAGAGATATATTAATATTATCAATAAACGGCGCGTTCGGGCCAGACAGGGGGGAGAGGTACCTTAATCATGTAAAATATGGGGGAAAAAATGCTTTTTTTTTTTAACAATTATTTATGAAAGCATATTCTAGTACACCCCAAAAACAAAAGCAAGACTTCTTAAAAGGGAATAATAGGACCCTTTAAAAGTAAAAATTGCTACTGGTATATCGTTTTTTATATTGTTAGTATGAATTAAAATTACTCATATCGTGATATTAGATTTTGGTCATATTGCCCTCCCCTAACTGCCCACATACCTATTTATTGGTTAGAACATGTTAGAACACAGAATTATTGATTTTTTTAAATACACAGCAAAAACTCCAATGTTAAATTAACTCTCCTGGGAGTTTATATGGCTCCAGACTCAGTGTTAAAATATGAGTGTTAAATTAACACTCAAGAGTGTTAAAGTTAATGAGCTCATTAAGTGATTAATTGTGTGATGATTGACTAATATTGAAGACACCTGATGTTAACAAGCAGAATCACCAAAGGAGAAAATCTACTTTTTTAAGACACCGTTATGGAGATCAGTGTTTGCTTTAGTTGGGCTCATGGCCCTTAAATCATTAAATTCAGTTTTTGTTTGGCTGTTGTATCTGAATTATAACTGCCAGATGAACAAAGAGAAAGGTTGACCAGGTGTTGTTTGTTATGTTTTGACATAATCATAATTTGACCTGAATATCAAATCTCTGTGAAAGAGTTATGTCTACCTTGTTGATTACATCAGACCAGTGATTCTACAGCAAATGATTTTCAGTATTATCAAAATAATCCAAAATATTTCTTAAAAATTGTTCTGATAAAAAGACTTGGGAGTTTACTGTAATTAGACACACTGACATCAAGAATCAGCCTGTGATTCTCAACAATGGTGACAATAATAAAGCATGTTGCAGTGCATTCAGGGTGCCACCAATCAAAACACATTCATGGCTCCCATCATGCATTGCGGTATGAATAAATTATGATCTGAATTGTTTTAGTAATTTCCTTTCCCTAATTGAATGTGTCACCATTGGTAAGATTCATACACTGATTCTTGATGTCTGTGTGTGCCTAAAAGAAAGATTTTGTTTTAGCAGAACAACTCTTAAGAAATCCTTTAGATTATTTAGAAAATTCTGGATCTTTTGCTGTAGAATCATATTGACGCCGTAAGCAACAATATACATTTAAGTCAGAGATTAGACTCTAAATGAGTTCAGTGATTCAGATCAAATTATGATTATGTCAAAACATAACCAACACCACCTGATAAACATTTTCTTCGTTCATCTGGCAGTTTTAGCTCAGATACAACAGAGAAACAAATTTTTGAAGTTAACGGTTTAAGGGTCAAGAGCCCAACTAAAGTGAACACTGATCACCATAATGGTGTCTTAAAAAATTCGATTTTCTCCTTTGGTGATTCTGCTTGTTAACATCAGGTGTCTTCAATAATGGTCAATCATCACTCAATTAATCACTTAATGAGCTCATTAACTTTAACACTCTTGAGTGTTAATTTAACACTCATATTTTAACACTGAGTCTGGAGCCATATAAACTCCCAGGAGAGTTAATTTAACTCTGGAGTTTTTGCTGTGTACCTTTTGCAGTGTTGTATTTATAGTCCTGTATAAGGGGTGCTGCAGGACCCTCAGTATACCCATATCCTGCATCTTTGCCACTGTATCACAAATTCTAGAAAAAGTATCTAAAACATTTGTAAAAATGAAGCACACTAACATGAACATTTACTGTTGTTGTAGGTTATCTTGCTGTATGGTGACAGAGGAAGGTTGTGCTGCTTTGGCATCAGCTCTGAGTTCAAACCCTTCACACCTGAGAGAGCTGGATCTGAGCTACAATCACCCAGGAGATTCAGGAGTGAAGCTGCTCTCTGATACACTCAAACATCTGGACAAACTCAAGTATGTTGATCATGAAAATGAATTCATCAACTACTCAACCTGGTGTTGTTCTAATGATGTTAGCCCTTCTTTCTTTTTCGGACCACAAAAGGAGAATTAAAAAAGAAAATTACTGCTCATGCTCATTCACACATTGGAAGAGAATAGCAACCAGCATCAAGCTTTTAAAAAAGAAGCAAAAGTATCAGGATGGTCCGATGCTACACGTGTCGTATATTTCAAGTGTTCTGGGGTATGCGATAGGGTTTGGTAGAAATCTATCAGTGTGTATATATATATTTATTTTACATATTATGTTTTTATTTTGAATTTAAGGTCAACAAAAAGACAATAACAAGAAAAAAAGGGTGATTTACAACCTTCGAATTACATCACTTTCTCCAGTTGTATACATAATTTTTAGAATGTTATACATATTTAAATGCCAGTAGACATAAGCAATGTGGTGATCATCCAAACAATGAAAGGATCAAGCATTTAAACTGTTATCCTTTACATTTGATAGATGATTAAGAAAGGGTTCCCAGGTGGCCTCAAAGGCAGCAATGTTACCTGAAAGGTTGTGTCTAAGTCTCTCTAAATGCAAAGTGGTACAGAGTTCAGACAGCCAAGATTTAAAAAAGTGATTTTGATGTCTTTTTCCATAAACAGAGGATGATTTTGTAGCTACCACCTAGGGCTGGGCGATATATCGCACGATATTGTTATGCGCATCTCGTCAGTAAAGCCGGTTCCTTGATTAGTAGTAAATCGCCTTCACCTGCTTTCAGATGGAGCGGCATTTACTACAAAGAGCCGTAGTTAACTGACAAGCTGAGCCATATCGCACTAATATCGCGGACGTATCGCCAGCGATAATTGATGCGATATGGCTCAGCTTGTCAGTTAACTACGGCTCTTCGTCACGACAAAATCTCCCGTGTTAAATTAACACACCTGGGAGTGTATATGAGTCCACACTCAAGAGTGTTAAAGTTAATGAGATAATTAAGTGATTAATTGAGTGATGATTGAGCAGTATTGAAGACACCTAAAGCAGAATCACATGGAGAAAATCTAAAATTGTAAGCCACCGTTATGGCGATGAGTGTTTGCTTTAGTTGGACTCTTGACACTTATATTATTAACTTTATATTTTAATTGGTTGTTGCATCTGAGTTACAAATGGCAGATGAACAAAAAAAATAGATTATATAATGATGTTGGTCTTATTGTGTATGAATGTGACATGCATCATTTGAAATTTATGTTTGGGATTTATTTTGTTAGTTACAGCATAACTGAGATTTTACATAAATATCCAGAATGTTAGATATAATATAATGAATTTTTAAAAGTTGTTTAAAAAAAAAAAAACTTTCTTATAGTCACACACAAACATCAAGATTCAGTCAATGCATCTCAACAATGGTGACAAGCAGAATATTCAATTAGAAAAAGTAAATTACATAGACAATTGAGATCATAATTTATTCATACCGCAATGCATGATGGGAGCCATTAATGAGTGTGATTGGTGGCAACAAGAATTATTATTGTCACCACGGTTGAGATACACAGGTGATTATTGATGTCTGTGTTTCTAAATAGAGGTAAAGTGATATGATAAGAATAATTTTTATTAAATATTTTAGCTTACAAAGAAAATACAGATATGCCGTAAAATCACTAAACTGTTGCTAACAAGTTAAAACAATTCATCTGAAAAGTTTTATTTTACAGATCATAGTATGCTTCTCTCAAAACATTACCAACACTATCAGATTCACAGTTTTCTTTGTCCATTTCACTGTTATAAATCAATAACAGCAGACAAACAAATTTTAAAGTGAAGATATAAGTGTCAAGAGGCCAACTAAAGCAAACACTGATCGCCATAACGGTGGCTTACAATTTTAGATTTTCTCCTTGTGATTCTGCTTTAGGTGTCTTCAATAATGCTCAATCATCACTAAATTAATCACTTAATTATCTCATTACCTTTACAATTAGAGGCGATGGAGGGGTAGAATAATGAAGCCTATGAACAACTTTATATTGAATTAGTTAGTGATTTGAGTTAATAGAATACGTGTTTATGACCCTGTTAGAGTCCATTCCTCGTCAGTTATCTGAATACCTAAACCCTTTTCCCAGGAATCTTTCAGATATAAGGTCGATATGTCAAGCTGACTGGTAAACACACCCATAAATGGGAAATCAAACTAGGGGCATCAGGAGAGGCAGAAAGTAGCATATATATTTCATTCTCATCTGTGAGTAGTTCAAAGTGTGAGATAGACATACAAATATAATTTCTTAGCTTTAGATATCTAAAAAAAAAGTGAAGATTATTGATTACATTGGTTACTGAATATATCGTCATTTTTTGTGCATGCTGACCACATTGTAACACTATTATTTATATAGCAGCAAATAAATCAATAAATGGCGATGATACCGCATATCGCTATTGAGCTACTAAAGATTACAGCAAGGGAAACTCCTTCACCGCGACAGCCCTATTTCAAAAATATGATTTAAAGGGTTAGTTCATACAAACGAGCTTGGATCTAATTAAAGGGTTAATTCACCCAAAAATGAAAAATGAATTTGTTTTTTTAAATTCTGTCATTGATTTCTCACCCTCGTGTCGTTACAAACCGGTAAGTCTTTCATTCATCTTCTGAACACAATTGAAGATCTTTTTAATGAAATCTGAGCTTTCTGTCCCTCCATAGACAGTCTGCGCAACTGACACTTTAAAGCTTCAAAAAGTTCATAAAGAGATCGTAAAACTCATCCATATGAAGTGAGCGGTTTAGTCCAAAACGGGTTTGGTTGTACATGTGGAGACCAAATGTCCTCACTTATATAGTGAAATAGTATGAAGACTGACTAGTGAGGACATTTTACTGGTTTACTGTAATCCTGTATAAAAATATTAGTTAAAAAAATAATATAAGATAAATAAATCTTAAATCTAGTGTTTGTTTCTGTGTTTGGGAGTGAGGCTTGAGGCCATAGAAAATAGCATTGACCTGATATAAAATCAATGGTCTATGTAATGTCCTCACTAATATAATGAAACATACTGTGTGTGTGTGTGTGTGTGTCTGTGTGTGTGTGTGTTTTCTAGTGTGGATCACGGAGGAGAGATCAGGATGTCAGCAGGACCACGCAAATGTAAGTCCTCAAACACAGTTTTAGTTGTTGGTGATTTGTTGTATTATTGGCTTGAGAAAGCAAACTGAAATGTTAAACTTATCATTATTATTATTAGTGGTGCTTGCGAAGCTAACACACACTCACACAGTCATACAGACGCAGGGCCTTAGGAACCCTCTACATACACAGGGACATACACAGGGTCTACAACCCAGTTACATACACAGGGAGTCACACATGCACACACACAGCCCCCCCTCTCTCTCTCACACACACACACACACACACACACACACACACACACACACACACACACACACACCCACACCCACACACACACTCACTTACACACACACACACACACACACACACACACACACACACACACACACACACACACACACACACACACACACACACACACACACACACTCACACACACTCTCACACACACACACACACACACACACACACACACACACACACACACACACACACACAGGGCCTCAAGGTCCCAATATACTCCCGGCGAAGTTCTTTTTCGTTCTTCATTAAAGCTGCAGTAGGGAGTCTTGAGAAAACGTTGACTTAGCCTGAAAATTTGAACAAGCACAACTTCCAGGTCCCACCCCCTTGCTCTCTGCTGCGCTACAGCCCTCCCTCCACAGCTCGTCCTCCACAGCGGAGCCTGTCGTGAACGCGCAGGCTAGTAAACAGGCCCACCGATAACAGCGGATAAAAAGTTATATGGCACATTCACTAATAGGGACTAAACGTCAATAATATGCTTTACATTGACTATGGCCTGCCCATACTTTGACTACAAACTTGGTCCTCAAATCATTATGTATTTTCCAATAGCCTACATGTAACTTTATAACGTTGCACTCTTTCTATAAGTTATAAATAGCTAGTAAGATAACGTTAATATAACGGTAACTAACGTTACAGCATGAAAGTAATTATTCTAGCGATATATAATGCTAGATAAGGTGTGCTAGTACATTATTTCAGCAACATGACAAGCCAGTGAATTAGGTTTCAATTGTTGCTTAGCAGAGTGCGTGACATTTTATCTACATGTTATGCGGCTAGAGTTTTGACACCGAGTCAATGGGCTCTGTGTAATTCTTTCTTTTTCGGTTGTTTATCGTCATCAGTCTTTTTCCTTTTACCTCTTTGTTTTATGAGCAGGTGTCACTGGAGAATTGGCAGTTTAGGTTGTTTCTCCGTCATAAGCACAGCTCGCGCTCCGGCGCTCGCGCTGTGCAAGAGAGGGGTGTGATCAGCGCGTACACGAGCATGACTGACACTGCTAAGACACTCCTCTCGGCTCTGATTGGTTGTTTCTGACCGGGAGCGTGTATTTCTTGCAAATGGCAATAGGACCACTGGGAGGAGCCAGAGAAGCTTGATTTTTACACAGATTATCTGTCTCATATTCTACTGTCAGGACATAATGACAGTTTTAGCAAATACATGTTTTCAAAAGTTACCTACTGGAGCTTTAAGCCGGTGACACACTTAACGACTGTGAGGCCGATTATGAATGTAATTTGATCCTTACGACTGATCATTGGAACACGCCGAGTTAGAGACAGTTGCGTTCAGTCGTTGTTCACAGTCAGTGTTTAAAGGGGTCATGACATGGTTTTTTGTTTTGTTTTATTAGGTTCCCTTAGGTGCAATTATAGGATTACTATAGTTTTTTGTACAAAAAAACTTTAAAGCTACATTGTGTGATTTTTACCCCCATCTAGCGGTGAAAAGGTATATGACCATCCAGTGAATATTACTTTCTGTTCATCTCAATTTCGATTTCGCTTTAACTCCTACGGTGGCCAATGGAGTCCAAGATTAACATGGCTTCCAGTACGACCTCCTCGACACGGTGCCATCGAGTGTTAAAACGCGAAAGGCCAAGCTTGATGTCCCTCTTTGGCTAAAGTACTTTCAAGATGGAGGGGCAACATGGCGACCGACATTAGAACCCCTTACCCGTATGTATTTTCAATGGCATATTATACACTCACGAGAATACTTTATTACTTGAACGAAGTAAATATACATTAATGAGCACATATATTTTTGAAAGAACTAAGTGTTTTTAGCTAAGAATAAAATAAAAAAGTTACACAGTGTAGCTTTAAAAATGTAGTGATTTATGACCTTTTCTCAACCTCTGATTCAAACAGTCTGTTTTGGAGGTGTTTCCCCTTTAAGAGTTCAGTGTTAACGCCCAGTGTTTTGATTGGCTAACGTCAGTGCTGCTTATGCATAAATTATTAACGTTAATCATTTTGTATCACATGTAGGCTACACAATGCTCCGCCACGTGAAACTTCGGTCTTCGATCTTTTACCATCGTGTCTAGAGGTCGACCGATTCATCGGTTTTGCCGATTAATCGGCACCGATAGTTGATTGGTGGAACTATCGTTATCGGCAAAAATCCACACCGATAGTTTTTCCGGGTTGCGTCCGTTGCTGGAGCGGCTGAGAAGTGCGCGCGGTCATTACACAGCACGAGAGCGCTGAGAAGAGACTGCTGGCATTATACAGAGCGAGAGCGGCCTCTAGAGGACAAATAACAAACTATCACTGGCTGAGTTGTTTACGTTAATACGTGAGGCAGCGCGCAGCACGGAGAGAACACGCAGCGAGAGCGCTGACACTTCAGACGCGCATTTAAACCACCGACAGCGAAACGGTATGAATACAGAACACTAAAGTACATATTGCCATATCATTATAAAGTAATTCATTTGTTGACTAGATGCTGCATCAGCAGAGAAAGAACAGTAGTTTGCCGTCGAGGCTGTGAGGACTCTAACCTCAGTCAAGCGGTTTAAACAATTGTGACAAAAACACACGCAGACCTGACCCAATGTTTTATGGCGCAATTGTTACCATCTATTTGCATTATTTTATATCCGGCTGGTCACTTTTATGCATTCATTAGCCGACGAAATTGCATATTTAAAATTAGTGACGTGATTGCTTTCTCAACATTGATATGTTCATGCAGCCGACAGAAACGTAAACTAATCAGAAACGCGTTCGATTTAAGATCTTTTTAATCACTACAATACATCTTGTTATTTTGATTAGATAATCATCAAGTGTTCTAAAATAGAAGCAAATAAAGTGAGAGACTATAGGCTATATTACGTATACGTAATACAGGTCTTTATTAAATTTTAATGGCCATCTTTAAGCACGACTCTTTGTAATTTATATGAAATGGTAACACTTTACAATAAGATTCCCTTTTTAGCATTAGCTAAGGTTAATACAAGTTGTAGAAGTCTTATTCATTGTTAGTTTGTTAATTTCAACATTTACTAACGCATTTGAAATGGAGTTTTAATTCTTATTTGATCTATTATTACCTTAGTTAATGTACTATGAACTAACATGAATGATAAAGGTACAATTGTATTGCTCATATTAATACATGCAGTAAAAACGTATATTGCATAAGGCATATAGTTCATGAAAGCTAGTAATACATCCTTGTTTACAAATGGGACTTGCAAAGTGTTACCTATGAAATTTATGCATGTTTCTAGGATATAGCTGACGAAACCTGTAATATTTTAGTGTTTAAATTATTTTCTGTATAGAGTTTTAATATATTCATATTTATATATTTATTTAATTTAGCACATTTCAGTTCATCACTGTTTTATTGTGAGTGTTATGTTTGTTTTTAATCCAGTATCCATTAAAAAAAATATCGGTTGAATTATCGGTTATCGGCATGTACGGTCAAACCTAAATATCGTTATCGGTAAAATCCACTATCGGTCGACCTCTAATCGTGTCAATTCTCAAATTGATTTTGATTCATATGCGCGAGGGAGGGAGGGAGAGAGAGAGAGAGAGAGAGAGAGAGAGAGAGAGAGAGAGAGAGAGAGAGAGAGAGAGAGAGAGAGAGAAGGACAGTTTGAAGGCGCGCACGCGGCCGTGGCTCTCTCTCTCTCTCTCTGCTCGTTCTTTCAGTAACCTGCCCTGTCACACTCATCTACATCACTTACCGATAAGATAAAGCTTTGACGCGCTGCATACGCTGCAAATAAACTGCTTTCCCTGACGTCTGGATCGTTCGGCAGCATTCAAACATGTTGTTTGTCCACAGCAGGAACAGCACATCTGCGTGGCATTGTAGTCATCATGTAAACAGACCCACTCGCTGCACGACAGCGCATGCGATGATGCGAAATGAGGCGTAGTTGTCTTGCGCTGGAGGCGGTCATATGCAAACAACTGGTACGTCACTTCGTACCGTGACGTCACTAAGTTCAGAGGATCTAGAACGAGCTGTATTTAGAGCTTGATTAAATAAATGCTTCGTTTATAATGGGGAGGACGTCTTAAGCTATGAAACTTGCAGGAAGTTTTAATAGTACATAGATCTCTTATATACCAAAAGATCAAGGCAAATTCGGTTTCTCATGTCATGACCCCTTTAAAATCTGCTCTAGTCGCTGAAACTCTGTAAGTGTGTTCAGTTCAGTTCAGTTTCAGCCAGTCGTGAAGTGTGTCAGCTCTCCTGTTCTGTCTCTGAAATGTCTTCAGCAAAGATACCCAACATTTATTATATTTTCTTTAGAGCAGCATTTTTTGTTTATTTGTTTATTTAGATAGGGACAGATACAAAAAACACAGATAAACTTAAACGGTCATCTGATGTATGTGTCATAGTGTTTTTAGCTAAAGCTAATTCACAACACAGCGTTATTTACACAGCAAAAACTCCAGAGTTAAATTAACTCTCCTGGGAGTTTATATGGCTCCAGACTCAGTGTTAAACTATGAGTGTTAAATTAACACTCAAGAGTGTTAAAGTTAATGAGCTCATTAAGTGATTAATTGAGTGATGATTGACCATTATTGAAGACACCTGATGTTAACAAGCAGAATCACCAAAGGAGAAAATCGAATTTTTTAAGACACCATTATGGTGATCAGTGTTCACTTTAGTTGGGCTCTTGACCCTTAAACTGTTATCTTTAATATTTGTTTCTCTGTTGTATCTGAGCTAAAACTGCCAGATGAACGAAGAAAATGTTTATCAGGTGGTGTTAGTTATGTTTTGACATAATCATAATTTGATCTGAATCACTGAACTCATTTAGAGTCTAATCTCTGACTTAAATGTATATTGTTGCTTACGGCGTCAAAGTGTTTCTACAGCAAAAGATCCAGAATTTTCTAAATAATCTAAAGGATTTCTTAAGAGTTGTTCTGATAAAACAAAATCTTTCTTTTAGGCACACACAGACATCAAGAATCAGTGTATGAATCTTAACAATGGTGACAGAATATTCAATTAGGGAAAGGAAATTACTAAAACAATTCAGATCATAATTTATTCATACCGCAATGCATGATGGGAGCCATGAATGTGTTTTGATTGGTGGCACCCTGAATGCACTGCAACATGCTTTATTATTGTCACCATTGTTGAGAATCACAGGCTGATTCTTGATGTCAGTGTGTCTAATTACAGTAAACTCCCAAGTCTTTTTATCAGAACAATTTTTAAGAAATATTTTGGATTATTTTGATAATACTGAACATCATTTGCTGTAGAATCACAGGTCTGATGTAATCAACAAGGTAGACATAACTCTTTAATAGAGATTTGATATTCAGGTCAAGTTATGATTATGTCAAAACATAACAGACAACCTGGTCAACTTTTCTCTTTGTTCATCTGGCAGTTATAATTCAGATACAACAGCCAAACAAAACCTGAATTTAATGATTTAAGGGCCATGAGCCCAACTAAAGCAAACACTGATCTCCATAACGGTGTCTTAAAAAAGTAGATTTTCTTCTTTGGTGATTCTGCTTGTTAACATCAGGTGTCTTCAATATTAGTCAATCATCACACAATTAATCACTTAATGAGCTCATTAACTTTAACACTCTTGAGTGTTAATTTAACACTCATATTTTAACACTGAGTCTGGAGCCATATAAACTCCCAGGAGAGTTAATTTAACACTGGAGTTTTTGCTGTGTAGGCATTTGAAGACCAATTTAACAAAGTGCAGGGAGATAAAATCAGCAAAGCTTAAAATCTTATATTTGCTTAGAATTGGCGTATCCCAGTCCTAACTCGTGTGCTAACGGAACCATTCTTACATTTGTATCAAAAGCTGCATCACTCCTGGCTGACTCTTGGAGACGTGAGGATGAGAAAACACTTTTTCTGTTTCGATTTTCTAGTGATTTACATTCGCTAAAATTACATTCACATTATTACCCATGATTTCAGGGATCTATGTTTATTTGTAGAGCATTTGACGTACAAATTGGACAAATTAATTCTTCAACCAACTCGTTCAAACGAGAGACGTGCATTAAGTGTGTCTCCGGCATTAGCGGTAAAAGCAACGATAATATCTGACATCATCTGATCAGTTTCTCTGGTGTTTTTGCCATAACTAACACGTGTCAGCTGATGATGTTAAACATGTTGTCCTATACCATGATTGAGCTGACACACAAACTGTCTTATTAAATATTAGTCATCGTAGGTATTATTTAGCATTATTATTATTAATATTCACGTGAGTGGGGCTGAGGGCTGGGCTGGAAAATATGTGACGTCATTAAGTTGTGGCCAACGACAAGACACAAAATTTCTCTGTACTGTGTGTGTTGTAGCCATTAAAGAAAACATACATAATTAGTTTCATATTTATGTTTAAATATTATAGGCTAATTTAATTTTTTTATTTAATCAATGTTGATTATGAAAGTGAGCATGCAGCGTGAGAAATATATGATACATCATGAGATGCGCAATATGTCTGACATGGAGTGAGACATGATTTTGACCACTTCATCGAGTTTTGTTTTGCAGAAAGACTCTTTTTTTAAAAGATTTTCGTTTTGTATAAATTGTATCTTAATTTTGATCAATGTTTTATCAACCAATTGCCTGTATTTAATAAATAAGAAGCAAAAGTAATAAGGCGCCGGCACGATCGCTTGCATTGCACTTGAACTGTAGCCGCCGAATCTCAGCTTTGTGAAATATACACAGATTTGACTTGAGACGGATAGGCTAGGCCTTTCTATTATAGAAAGCTTGAAATGGTCATTTGCTAAACGCTCATTATCCTGTATACACTATAGTCTATAATTTAAGGGATTAAATTAATATAACAGGGCGATTTTCTGGGGTTATACACTGCCCATCGTTTAATCCCATATCAAACACAGTATGTTATTATGTCTATTTTTTTTCACGTTTCCAAGTAGGCTACAATATTATGTGAGTCCACCAGGGGGTGCTGATGCTGTGACGAGGGCGGCTGCAGCAAACAACGAATGTTCAAAACTCACAGACACGAGAGTCAAGAGCTCAACTAAAGCAAACACTGATCACAACTTTATTATTTACAATAAAACATCAACATCTAAACTGTTAATTCTCCATAAGAACTTCAGCATGAAAGAAATAAAGTCTGTAATAAGTGGAGACGCTGAGATCTCGAGAGATGTGTTTCTGTGTGTTTGTGTGTTTATTTTACACTCAATGTGTTTGTTAGTAATAATTCAGGAAATTCCTGTAAAATAAGTGTTTTTCTGTGAAACGTTTAATGAAAACTTGTGCACTTTAGAAAAGTTTTGTGGACTTTATTTCAATTTTGATATTTTACTGTAATTTCACGTTTGTTGTTTATCAGTCATTGACAGTTTTTGTACGATTATTTGTTTACAGTGCATTTATGAATCATAACATCATAGAGACGAGAGGCTTTGGCTCTTTAGATTTGGACAGACATCCAGTCTATTAGTTTATTCTAATAGCATAAATTCCATAATAATATATACTATAATATAATATATCTATAATATAACTCTACCAGTTTATTAGTTTAACCCTGCTAACTGTCTAGCCACATCCTGGCAACCGTTTAGAGCTCCCTAACAACCGTATAACATCATGAATAAGCCATATTTCAGCACCAGAACATAATGCAGACTTATGAAAACCAGAAAACACCAAGAACACCCTAGCAACCACCTAGAACACCCTAGTAACTGCCTAACAACCACCCATAACACCCTAGCAACCACCTAGAACACCCTAGTAAATGAGAGTAATCTAGCAACCACATAACAACTGTCTAGCAAACACCATAGCAACCGCCTAGAACACCCTAGCAACCATCTAGAACACCTTGGTAACTGCCCTGCAAACACTCAGAGTAACCTAGCAACTGTCTAGTAACCACCTAGAACACCCTAGTAACCACCTAGTAAACACTTAGAGTAACCAAGCAACTACCTAGCAACTGTCCAGCAACCACCCAGAACACCCTAGCAACCATCTAGAACACCCTAGTAACTGCTGTGCAAACACATAGAGTAACCTAGCAACCACATAGCAACTGTCTAGCAACAACCCAGAACACCATAGCAACCACATAGAACACCCTAGTAACTGCCTAGCAAACACAGAGTAACCTAGCAACTGTCCAGCAACCACCCAGAACACACTAGCAACCACCTAGAACACCCTAGCAACCACCCATAACACCCTAGTAACTGCCTAGCAAACACGTAGAGTAACCTAGCAACCACCTAGCAACTGTCTAGCAACCAACCAGAACACCATAGCAACTACCTATAACACCCTACTAACCGCCTAGCAAAGATTTAGAGTAACCTAGCAACTGTCCAGCAACCACCCAGAACACCCTAGTAACTGTCTAGAAACATCATATCTGTCTGTCTGTGATCAAGACTGTATTTCCTTCAAAACTTTCAGACTTTCTGGTCAGGCTTTCTCAAGCCAACATCAAAGTTTTTCTTGAACGTTTTGATCTAGTTGTAAATGTTCTGTTGTAATGTGTGTTCTTGTGTTCAGACGCCGTTGATCTCACACCGGATCCAAACACAGCACACACTCGTCTCGTTCTGTCTGAGGAGAACAGAAAGGTGACGCATGTGTCAGAGAGTCAGTCGTATCCTGATCATCCAGAGAGATTTGATGGGTATTATCCTCAGGTTCTGTGTGGAGAGAGTCTGACTGGACGCTGTTACTGGGAGGCTGAATGGAGTGGAGCTGCTGGTATATCAGTGTCATATAAAGGAATCAGGAGGAAAGGAAGGAGTGACTGTGTGTTTGGATGGAATAAGAAGTCCTGGAGTCTGAGCCGCTCTGATCACAGTCTCTCTGTCTGGCACAATAATAACTCCACTGATGTTTCTGCTGATCCAGGATCCTGTAAGAGAGTAGGAGTGTGTGTGGACGTGTCGGCCGGCACTCTGTCCTTCTACAGCGTCTCTGACACACACACACTCACACACTTACACACATTCACACACACATTCACTGAACCACTTTATGCTGGATTTAGACTTTATAATGTTAACTCTTCAGTGTCTCTGTGTCACATTAAACACACACACAACTAACTGACTGACACATACACACACACACTGACTGACACGCACACATACAACTAACACACACGATTACTGAAACACACACACACACTGACTGACACACAAACACACAGACTAACACACATTAAAAACACAGTGTTGCTGTTCTTGTTGTTTCTTCTCTCTTGTGTGTTTTGTTTTCTGTGATCAGTGTTTAAACTCACTGTCCTGTTGTGTGTGTGTGTGTGTGTGTGTGTGTGTGTGTGTGTGTTATTGTGTCTGAACGTTTGTTGATGCTGGTTTGAAGATTTGTTGATCATATGAAGAATATCAGGATGTTTTCTGTGTTTTTGTTGTTTCTTTAAATATATTTGAGCATCTATTGTTCCAGAAGAGCAAGACGAGCCACTGAGTTTCTGTTTCCACTTTCATTTGTTTGGTCACTTTTGTTGTCGAGTTATTGTGTTAGTCTGTGAAAGAGAGAGAATGACAGAAAGAGAGAGAGTTTCAATGGAAACTGTTCAAACATGTATTAACACACACACACACACACACACACACACACACACACTGACTGACCTGCACACACACACACACACACAGACTGACCTGCACACACACACACACACACACACACAGACTGACCTGCACACACACACACACACACACACACACACACACACACACACTGATGAAACCAAACCAGAGCAAAGCGAGACTGATCCAGAGTCAGAACTCACTCCGCCGTAGAGCTGTTCGTTTGAGAAAGCCTTCCTGCTACTGTAAATAACAACCACACGTTTACAGCTATTAACCTCAACAATAACTTCTGTACACACAACTATTAGACATGTTGTTTGTTGTTATGTGATCCAGTGAAAAAGAAAGAAGCGTTGTCGTGTTTGTCCTCAGTGTCGACACCGGAGGAGAAGAAATATGTTATGAATGATGTTTAAAGAAATGTAATTTCTCATTCTGAGCATTTTTATGTGAGAGAAAAGAGAAACACTAAAATACACTCGAGCCGCTGATTAATATACAATTTATTATAAAGTTTCAAACAGAAAATACATGATAACTGCTATATACCTATGAACCTAGTTTTAATAATTTTACAGAATGTTTTAATAAAATATGAATGTGCAGCGAGAGTCAAAACTGATTTAAACACAATCTAGAGTTCAATCATAAACACGTGTTTCTCTCGCAGTGCTTTTCAATGCGGTTCATTCTGTGAACTCTAATACAGTAAAATTACATGATCTCTGAAAATACATCCTGAGAAATATTACACAATATTAATGTCAACAATTCAGTGAAGCCTGAGCATCAAGTGTGTCTATTTGTGTCTCTTTCTTAGACTAGTGTGTGTGTGTGTGTGTGTGTGTGTGTGCAGGTCAGTCAGTGTGTGTGTGTGTGTGTGTGTGTGTGTGTGTGTGTGTGCAGGTCAGTCAGTGTGTGTGTGTGTGTGTGTGTGTGTGTGTGTGCAGGTCAGCGTGTGTGATTGACCTGTAAAAAATAAAATCTTAAAAAACGGTCTGACTGTCAGCTACAAAACAAAAAACGTAAAAAAATTAAGTAAAATATCCTAATTTAAATAAAGTGCAAAAAAAACTTTACAGAAATTGTCCTTAAATGTTTTACAGAAAAATACTGTTATTTTACAGCTATTTCCTGATTTATTACGATCAAACACCTTCACTGTAAAAAAGAAATATATATATATTCTCACAAATGGCTGCCATAAAAAAAAAACGTAAAAATTAATGTAAAATATCCTAATTTAAATAAAGTGCAAAATATTTTTACTGAAATCTTCATTAAACTTTTTAACAGAAACACGGCTATTTCATATTTTAAATGAACATATTTTACTTTAATTTTATGGTTTGGCAGCTGCCTGTCATTTAACCCTTTTTATGATTTTTGATTGTTATTTTACAGGTATTTCCTGTGTTCTTCAGTTTATTTAATGTATGATGTTTTACTTTAATGTTACAGGTCTTCATTGGGCTGCCAGTCATTCAACCGTTTTATCATTTAACTGTTTTGTTACTGTTTAATTACAGATTATATTTCTAATCATACATTTTTATGTAATTTAAGAAAACTATAAAAATGTGAATTACTGCAATTTATCATTAATGTCACAATACCTAAAATAACAGCTGATTTTTTTATTTACCGATATTATTTTTAATTTGAGTACAATTTAAAATTAAATAAAAAATGTCAAAAATCAAACAAATCAGTTATTTTCTGCGAAATAAGGATGTTTTTACAGTGTGGACGTTCAGCTGGAAACACTCACTGCATGAATCTCTTTATTTTCTGTTTCTATAATCCTTAAACATGCTTAAACTTCGTTTTTTGTCAAAATGTGTAATACACAATTAATGCCAAATAAATGTTCAGTGCTGCAGTCATCACTGCGCTTTATGTAATTATTAATTTGTTTTCTAGATTTTTTATTTAGTGTGAATCTAAATGTTCATCCTATTTTAAGCTTTTCATGGCAGAAATAAATTTCATAATCCAATTTTAAATGATATTGTCTCCTTTAAGCGTGTAAATGTTGTTAGTATCTTCTAAAAGTGTATTTATTGTAGTTGAACTGTAAATGATGAGCATCTTCTCCGGTGATTCTGCAGTTTCAGTCGCTGTTTCTCCAGAAATGAGTGTTGCTTTAACAGTCTGTGTTTGTCTTTTGTTCATCATTGGTAAGAAAGCATTTGCCATGATGAAACTGTAATGTCACTCCTGGTGTTTTCCAGTCCTCAAGCTCAAGTGTGTGATCGGGCTGAAGGTTTGCTCACTGATCCAGCAGAGGGAGACACACACATTATTCACACAGAAACTCATACTAGAGGAAGAGAGCATGAGCTCCACTAACCCGCCGTCACTGAGGCTCGAGTGAGTGAAGTCCTCTCCTTCATCCTCTGGCGGCTCAATCTCCACACTAGATCTGTGTGTGTGTGTGTGTGTGTGTGTGTGTGTCTAACAACACGATTCACTCACACACCGCTGGCAAACACTGATAACTGTTACATGTATGAAGGGAAAAGAGGAGCAAAACTCCAGAGCACGCAGATGTGAATTTGAGAACTTGTACAATAAATATTCGTACTTTTGCGCTGAAATTTACACTTGCAGCCCCAATGAGAAAACCTGTGAGTTTCTGTGAGTGTCATTTCACACATTGTGTGACTTTTCTGCAGCTTCAGATTCAGAATACAGGTTTGTGACTATCACATTTTTATTTGACAATTTTCACATTGGAGTTGTGTAAATTTTCACTTACATATATGAATATTTATTGTACAAGTTCTCAAATTCACATCTACATGCTCTGGAGTTTTGCTCCTCTTTTACCTTCATATAAACGCCTCCATCCATCGCCTGTAATGCTGGGAATGAAAGATATAGAAGTGTGTAAAGATGAAGTATGATGGATTCAGAGTCATGATATAAACTCCCTCTCTCTGTCGACAGTCCTGCTCTTAATGTGCGTAATGTGCTACAAGTTCACGTGCTGTATATTAAGGGGAGTTATTAAAAACACACAGTGGATGTGACTCTTATGTTCATATTGGACCAGACATGGAGTGACAGCCTCAAAACCCAATGTGTGTCTAATAAAACAGCAGGAGTCGGAGCATTCAGAGGAGAGCGAGAGAAAACAAGATGACAGAGAACGAGTTTCGCTCCACTGTTTCCTGAAGAATCAAACTAACTCGACTCAGCAGCTTTGCAGCATTTGTTCAATCTCTTTTAAGAGATGAACGTGTGTGAGATCATGTTCAAGCATGATGTCTCAGCATGAGCTCCTGTGTGTGTGTGTGTGTGTGTGTCGCAGTGGAAACTCACTCATTAAATGCTCTATAAATGTCTTTAAAGTGTTGCGGTGAGCAGCATCTCTGACACACACACACACACACACAATCTTCTACTCCACCTCACAGCTGGACTCATCGTTCACACACACACACACACACACACACACACACACACACACACACCCAGCAGAGCCGGACGAGACCGCAGTTCAACACTGTGACGGACAAACTAGTTTTCAAGCCGTTTGTAAGCGAGTGTTCACCAAAACAGTGACAAAATTACATTTTTGCACATATATTTACAATTCCTAAAGCCTGTCAGCTGTTATTGTGCAACACACAACTTCCCGTTCAATAGGAAATACATCAACACTAGACAGAAATACACAGTTTCTTTTCTTTAAAAAGAAATCAGAATAATATTTAATACACTTATACAATAACTCATAAATATGACAACAGATTGTTTTTTAATGCCATCATAAACACCGATGACAATATAACACTGTTTCTCTGGCACTGAGGAGAATATCATCATTTATGTCTGACATCAGGAAACACAAGTAATATCAATATGAAATGTCATCAATATGAAAACGGCACAGGTGTAGTTTCATAACATCAGCAACATGAACCATTTAAAACAGCACTTTCATAGTGACACTGTGGTTAAATATCACACACTAATGCAGTTCTCACTGATATTTACAGTGTTTGGATGTTATGAACAGAATGAAGCTGTAATCGTCTTTCTCTTCCAGTTTGAGCTTTAAGGAAACTGAAATAACTCTGTCTGTCCCACAACTATTCCTCGTGAACCCAGAAAATGACAGACGGACAGATACTAAACGACAATCAAACACTGGTAAACAACGGTTCAAAACATCTGCTAAACTATTACATTAAAGATAGAAAGAAGTGAGAAATAAACGCTCCTGTGAATGGAAGATTTCGACATATTATTCTGGCCTTTCGAGACAAAGAGTTTTCCAGCAGAAGCAACAACAATAACAGCTGAAATAACAACATGGATGAATCAGTTGAACTGCTTTACTTTGGTTTTCGCACAATATTGGAGCTCCAGATTTGTCTGAATGGATGGATGAGGAAAGATCAGCTCAATGATGGAGTCGAGCGTCCAGGCGAGTCTGTTCTGTGTCTCAGCATCTGGTGATGAAGCTCCTGGATTGGGTTTTGGCCACCAGTAATCGCAGCGAATCACTGGACGTCCGGATGAGTTCTCTTCCACTGACAGGGAAAGACAGAGCAGAGGAGGGTTATTCCTTCAGTTTCAGTGTCAAGAACGTCCATCATCTCATCTGTGAAACCTCAGTGTTATATTTTATGAAGCGAATCTCATGTCCATAACATGTTCAAGTTTCTTATTTCAGAATCAGAATGATCTTTATCCACCAAGTGTGCGCAAACACACATGGCATTTGTTGTGGTTTTTCAGGAGCTCTGGGTACATACATACATATTGCAAAACTAAAAAAAGTGTCCTATATCCCTTCCTATGACTGGTACAATACAATATTTTTCAGCTTTTTGACAAAATTTTATATATTTGCTCTCAAAAAAGCTCATGGGTGCTTTTTTTTCAATCAGAGGATCAATTCTTTCCGCCAAATCAGTACAAATCTAGTCAAAAATAATGAGAATGGGTTTGTTTTATAAATCAATGGAGACAAAGAAGAAGTGTTTCAACATATGATGTTGAACACCAGTAAGTTAGCATGTCCAATGTTTTGATAAGTGGCACTGTAAAAACAAAAGTAGAGCCAACTTTAAAAAAGAAATAAGGCAAACTATCACGCTCAACTTTAAGTTAACTCCACGCATTTGCTCCTATTAAAGTCAACTTAAAACTTGTGTTCGTCAAATGAGTAACAGGTAGTCTTTTGCAACTGTGGGATGTTTAGCATTTAGCAATGGAAGCAACAACAATCCTTGTTTCTCATCTCCGTGTTTGATTTTCAAAGACGACTTCATGACGTGAACATCGTTTGTCTCATAAAACTTCACTGTTCACCTGTGGTAGTCCACGCCCACCAGACTGACTCCATTCACCGCGAGGATCCGGTCGCCCACTCGCAGTCTCTGGCTGAGCGCAGCTGGGGAATCTGGCACCACTGACTTCACGTAGATCCCGCTCACTCGCAGGGGAGTTTTCTGTTACCAACCAGCCAAAACAAAGAGAAGACTCAAGATTAGCGGTGACTAGATGAGGATCCGCATCAGCAGGAAACGAATGATTCATTTCTCCATCACCCTAATGCCACTGATCCATTTGTTTGAGAGCGTCCTGAGTCACATGGAGAAAGTAATGTTTTATTGTCTCTGAATGCTTAAACCACACAGTCATCAGGTTCTTACTTCAGCTTATTGTTAACATGAACCTCAATGTCAATGCAGTTCTGGGAAACATGGGAGATCTCACGTTCTGTCAAGCTCTGGACTCATTGTTGGCTTCAAAAGACTATCGGTGTGGCCAACGCAAACCCATTCGTCCCCTACTGAGCAGCTTCTCGTAAAATATAACCCCCCACATGTGTGCCTCATAGCGAACAACTAAGTCAGCAATTCCAAGTCATTTACAGGGCCAAATTAACAAAATAGCTATAACTATATGCTCTGTTCCAAAACATAGTAAGCTGCCGATGTAGCCAGTATTTTAAGGTCTCACATACGCACTCATGATGCAAAATCTGTTAGAAAAGTTAGGCAACAACATTGTCCTGCCGTCCAAGACATCTTTGACCAAAAGGTAGCAACACATGTATCCTTTGCAGAGAAGACAATCCCATAATGCGCTGCAACAAGTTCAGTGAACAAATCTAGGCAGTTAGGGAATGAAGTGTGCTTATAATAAAAAAAAAAAAAAATAGACCTACTTTCCCCAATGGTGAACATGATTTCACCAAGTACCATATGTTCCTGGATCAACATCTTTTTTGATCCTGGAACAACTTCCCAATCGACCAATCAGATTTGAGAGACAAGTTTACAGTTTATGTCAAGTTTAGGCTTCGAACCAGGGTGAAGTACTTAAACATCAGTGTTATTCACCTTTCATTACCCTCTGATTTTAGGGTAAAGTTATGGGTAGGGTTAGGTTTAGGGGTAGGGATTGGGTAAGGACTACATTTTGGGACAGGAATGTTGATCCAGGAACATGTCTTACTTGGCAAAATCACGGTGACCCAATAGATGTTTATCATATAAAGTGATTTTTTTCCTCATTTACAGGAAAGACTTATTGGGTTTGGATCAACATGAGGGTGAGTAAATGTTGACAGGAGTTTCTTTTTGGGGTGTATTTCCCTTTAAAGATTAGGATGCTGTCTATGTAGGCACTAGATAGCTCAAATGACATTGCAGTTTGCATTCGACTTATACAACCGTGTGTCTACAGAGAAATGGATATGAAATACCTTCTATGTATAAAACAGGGGAATTTCATAAGCATGATCACAATGAAGGAACAACTATTACAGTCAATATGTTTATCAACTCACCAGAGGAACCATCATTTATTTATCTGCTTCAAATGTCACATCGTCTACAGTGAATAGAGAGTGTGTATTAAACAAAACTTGTCCAGGTCATATTCCTGGTAACTTCTTATTACCGTAATGCACAAAAATCTCTTTCTCATTACCGTAATGCGCACCAACCATCATGCAGTTATTACATGCATACAAATCATATACTGTGCACAGTTTACATACTATACACTGTAGGAAGAGTAGACACGTATAGAATGATAAATAGAATATAAAAATAGGACAAAGTTAACTCTCACCATTCCATCCACCAGTGCCAGACCAAGACCTCGAGGTCCTTTCATCAGCTCTACGGTGAACACCTCATCACTGTCCTCCTCATCGTCCTCTCTTCTGTGCTCTGTGTTTCCGTCCAGGCCGTTCTTTTCTGAGAACACAACATCAAACACACCACGTTATCAGCTCAGGGTCTTCACTGGATCAAATAAAGCATGAGCAAAATCAAATATCACCGGATGCCCAGGTCATACATCATCCCAAAATCAGAAATGATATTAGGCAATGAAGAAAATTAAGGTTGTTTTCAGGACTATCAATAGTATTATCATAGTGATTATTTCATGGCATTAAAGTCTAAATGAAATCAGAATTGTAGGTCAAATTGGAAAGGTCAAAAGTCACCCGTAAACAACTGAACTGACATAAACATCAGATAATTCTGCATGATGATGATACAAGAATTACCATTTTCACGTTCCCATAAAGATCTTATACTGTGGGCTGGTGTAAACACAAAGGGCTTTCCTCCAGCGCTCGGCCACCCGGCCCGCGTCCCGAACAATGCCTGTCCCGATTAAGATTCCACCCAGCAAGTCAACTGTAAATTCCCATGATGCTTTATCCATTGCTCTTTTTTCTCCTGACATCACCACCTCTCTGTAATTCTTGAACCAGATTATAGGATTTGTGGCAGTACCAAAAAAGCAGCCAAACCTAGTGTGATCTAAGCAGAGTCGCTTTGATTAGGAAAGCCCACACTAGTCTTTAGAAAGAGGAGGCGGGACACCAGTGGGAACAGGATGCACACATGTAGAGCTCTACCAGTCCTCAACTATATATTAAAAGTACACATGTCCAGTTTACACGCTATCTTAGTTAGTTCACTCTTTGTTTCAGCTCTATATTCTGACGTGACTGTGTTTGAAGCTGTTGTTAAATGCGGCGGTTTGCTTGGCAACATAAACAGCCATAAAGTGGAGAACGTCAATAACACGCATCAGAGATAAACTGTATGTGGAAGTTGAGATATTTTGTGAATAAAACGTTTGCATTGCTTCATTAAATCTGGATTCAACCACGGTAGTCATATTTTTATGACATTTTTGAAGTTTTGTTGGAATGGGCTTTTAATGGAGGACTAAATCTCTTAGGTTTCATTTAAATCATTTTTGTTTTGAGGTTGGACAAAAGTTTAATGGTTTTATAACAACATAAATGATGGCAGAATTATCATTTTTGGGTGAACTAACACAATATGCTTTTTTCAGAGCTGGATTTGCATGCTGCTTTAGTTCATGAAGGGTTCCTGCTGATTGGATTCTCATTCTTTAAAAATGTATGACCTGTAATCATGGTAATCATTCCTCGACATTGATGAAACAGCAAGAGTTTAACATATTCCTCCAAATGCCCCAACAATAAGTGTTAAAGCGCTGAAGAAATGATTGACCTGATCTTGAGAGAGAGAGAGATTGAGGCACAATTTGGATTGCTTAATTCTGAATAGGTTTTCTTTTATTTATTCTCACCTGACCATTGCTCATTTTATAAATATATTATGCTTGGGAAAAACATTCTGGAGAGGAGATATGCTGGTTTCCAGCTTCTTCGCCCGATGGAGCCAGAGCACACAAACCCAACTCCACATCAACACCAGCACATCCCATACGCCTCCAAAGATAATACACCCTGCCTTTGAAATCAGGGAACACACTACAGGGTGAACATGTCTGAGGTATTTCTCAGACTACAGCTCACAAACTAATAGAAGACAAGTAGTACGAGAGCTACATCTCTTTTCATGTAGCTTTACATCAGTGTAAAATCATGCATTTATTCAAGGAACGCTGTTTTTTGTTGTTGTTCCCAAACCTAGTGACTAAACAGACCTTTATCCAGAATCTGGTGGAGAAAAGCAGATCAGCAAGTGTATTGGTGTCTCCTTGATCATTGCGAATCAGGGATTGGTGCTTACATTTTTCCCAAGGTCCACATGTGCTCCTTAGTTCAATTTTTTTTATAGGCCTACTTAAAATGAATAATTTCACAGGTCAGCCAAGACAAAAGCTAGCAAAAATTTGCGTTGAATTTAATGCCAGATACAGTTTATTGTGTAACCAAAATACCAATAATAACCAGGAAAAACTTTATTCATAATGGACTTTTATTTATAAACAAGCATAAAATACACTGGGACTCTTATTTTGAAGAATTGTATGTTTTACTATAGAGTGCAACAGTCTGGTTACAGAAGTAAACAATAATTTTCTCCATAAGAAAATTGAGTTTGATCATTTTAAATGAGTATTTTATGTTTCTCAGACATTAATTTGATCATGCTGTTTGCAATGCTTCGTGGGATTGTAGTTCTTTCCCTCACAAAAAACGTTAAGTACACTGACTACTTTTTTTTTTTTTTTTTACTTCAAATCAAAGTTTGTGGTGTTGTGATTCACCTCGTAGCTGGTTGCTTTGCTTCATGGCTCATAGCTCTTTAATGAAGATTTAAATGGCTATACAGCCCTCCACATCATATTACAATATACACACCATAATGTAAACATTGTCAACGGTAGATCATAAGCGATTGCTTGGCATAAATATAAATAAAGCTGAGGAACTGCGGGGACCTTTTTTTATCCACACACGTGCGGATTACCTTTCCTGTGCTGGCGTGCCGTCTGCTGCGTCGCCCGCTCCAGCGGGCCTGTTTCCAGCTCGGCCTGGTCGAGATTCTGAGGGGTGTTGGGAGGCGTGAGCAGGCAGGAGGGGTCGAGGGCCAGACTCTTGTGGTAGCCCAGGTCTGTACTCCCAGACAAGCTGTTTTGGAGCTCCAGGCTCTTGAGTTTCTGGGTCAGGACGGCCTCACACGAGCTCAGGTTGCTGTGAGACTCCCGGAACGGAGGAGGTGTCATGGTGGCAGGGTGTTGATCTGTTGCCTCTGAATCCTGGCAGCTGATTGGTTCAGTCGTTGGTTCAGTCTCTTCATTCAAGTTACTGCTGGAGCCCTGAATGAATCCAAAATGACAAAAATAATTATCAGCCCATATTTCAAGTGATGTTCGATTCATTTGTAGAGCACTTTTCAGAATATGCATCACTTCAAAGCAGCTTTGGAAAAAGTCATACTGTTACAGTGTTACAGTCATACTGATACTGTTACTGTTAGTGATGCCTTAGTGCTTTACCATAAATCAAGTGATCTGGGATGATATGACAATAAAAAACCAGGATACAGGTGATCCCCGGATTTAGATCTATCTATATTGTGTTTGTAGTGTTGTCTAGCACATATATCAGTGGCATAATGACTCAGGCACACATCTGAGCGCCCAAAGGCAACTAAGATATAAATATTGGTCATTTTGTTCAATCAAGAGATATAAATGTTGGTTGGTTTTGTTCTATCACGAGATGTAAAGTGCTCCTATTAAGCTTTTTAGAATATTAGGCAAGGCAAGGCATATTACAACGCAATACTACTCTTTACACAGTGTGTAATACTGCTTTTTGGTTTGTGAATGTTAGGGCTCATTTTTTACCAAGTTGTATGGTATGGTACAGTCCATTGTGCAATTATTTCAATTTCGATTGTCAGAAGTTGTGAATGGTACCAAAATCCTGAACTGTACCATACCACTTTTTTGGGACCCTTCCGTTGGGGTACCTAGCACAGTATTCCGGCACTTAAGGGTGGAGCAAGACTCATTGCAGAATGTTGATTGGCTGACAGGGAATCGTCACTTGTGCATGTTTTTCCCTGCAGCCTTAATTTTGCTTAAACAAAGCTTGTCTTCTCCTTGTGACAAACAGCCACATGCTGAGAAGCAAGTACAATATCTGCTGTATGTCCTCCATTGTTGTTTACTGTGTTTTTTTTATGAGCTACGCAAATTGTCAACAGAACTCAACTACACGCACGCTGGAAGAAGTAGTAATATAATGAGTGTTGCTTCTTTTACTTGGTCCTCCATGAGTGCGACTAAAGGAGAAACCACAACGACCACAGGGTTTTCATTGCTGATCTTAGCGACCATCAGAGCCAGCTGATAAAATAAACTTTTGCCGAATCCCGTATAAGGACGGCAAACACATCTTTGCGATCGACAAATGCCTTGATTGCAGTTCTCTGTTCTTCTTTTAAAATGAATGTGCTGTCGATTTCTTTTACAACAGACGCAATAGCGGAATCTATTCATCTCAGTTCTCCAGCGGCGGCCATCTCTGAGGGAAACCAGTTCAACCCAAGCGCTCTTTGATAACGTGATGATTACGTAACTGCAGATCATCTGTCCATCATCGTATAAAGCCCGCCCTGGCAATTTGATTGGCCCGACTAATTCTGAACCGATCATAATTACTCCTCAATGGATCGAGTCCAGACCGAACTTCCCGACCAAAAAATGTTGTGGGCGGGGTTCGGGCTGACATCCAGGCTATATTGTTCTATTAAGAGATTTTAATATTGTTCAGTGTTGTTTTATTATCTGATTTAAATATTATTCCGTTTTGTTATATTAGGAGATTTAAATATTGGTTGGTTTTGTTGTAAGCGAGACTAAACAAATCAACCAAAGAGTTTGATGCGAGTTAAATATTTTCCAAATTAAATTAACAGTTATTTAACCAACAATGTTGAGAAATATGGGTATGGATTTAATTTCAATTAGTAAAGTCTCTGAGTACAGGCAGAAAAACTATAACGTGATGATGTTCCTTACTGTGAAAATTGACAATTATTTGTTTCTTAACTATAGGCCAACATTTCAAAATATACACAAAAAAAAAAAACATTGCCCGTCAACGAACCATTGCAACAAATGTCTGTGCATTTTGTGTGGTGTCTATGGAGTTCACAGCATGGAGGTGGTGTACCTGTGAGGGCTGATGATCAGACGGTGTCTGGCTCTCTGGGAGAGACTGGATAAACTCCTGCAGATTCCGCAATGGAGGGAACAGCCCTGGCTCTGTGATGGGATTTCCCAGCTCCAGATGAAAGATGCTGCCGGGCAGGATTAGAGGAGGATGGTTGTCGAAACTTTCCAGGATATTAGCTAAGACAAAAAATATTTTTGCTGTCAGGCACAGAGAATCTCAGTGAGCATTCAAGACATCATTTGAGCCCTTTATACATAGGCCTTCCCCTGATAATGAATCACCCAATGCTAAAAGGTTAGTTGAAAGCAACACGGACACTGTATGTTTATAGATTTAAAGATGCCTGCTTTAAACCAATCAATTTTATAATGTGCTATATACAAATAAGTGTGATGTGACTTTACTGGAGAGTTGAAGTGCAGAGCTGGTGCATCTCTATGATCAGATGCTTTCTTAACTGCTGTTTTCTCACTGCTGTCATTTTTGTTGTATGTTTATTTTGTTATTGAGAGAAAAGCACGCATTACATATAACATATTCATCTAAACGCGGTTCTCATCAGCTTGGGTGGTGTCGCAGACATTCGCTTACAGTAAACTGCTGAAAAGGTATTTGAAACTTATTTTTACCTCCGAGTGAAGAAAGAAAAATAACTTTGTCATGAGTATATCAGGGCCTTAAGGACAACCTTTTAAAATACACATATAAAACAGTATAATTTAGGCTGTAGGTATACTATATTATGGAACTGACAATGGTCAAACGTCACTGTTCATCTGTGATTACAGGATGATGTGTGTGCGTTCATATTTGAGCTCACATGTATGGAGGGCCGCCGCTGAATCCTCTGGAGACGGGGTCCAGCATGGAGGGCACGTACGGGCTGTGTTGTACTCTCTCAGCATATGATGCAGCTGTGCAGGGTTCAGATGAACAAACTCAGCTCTCAGAGTGGACCATGATGTCTGTAAACACACACAGATGCATAGACGAATGAAAAATCCACATAAAACTAAAAGGGCTTTTCAGGCCCAGACAGATTTCTGAGCAAGGTTAGCTAACTATTCAGGAGAGGAGAAATGTGCTGGTGGAATGTGAGATGTGTTGACTCACAATTGGTCACATACATTGTAATCTTGATTTTGCAGCACACAATGGGCACAGAATTGTATTTGACTTATAATGCTTCTGGGAAACACAGCCCTGCATGATTTAGCAACGGTAACTGTGGTGAAAAACTGCTTTCAATTAGTGTACTCATTCACACATCTCATAAATCAATTTAGATGAATGTGTGTGTAGTCTTGTATAATAATGAAAATACATGTTTATTAATATCACCTAAAGGGAGCATGTACAAAGAAAATAGCAAAGGACCCAAGACTGAGCCTTGTGGTATACCCTCCTTTACAGATGTTTTACACAAACAAACTAGAAATAGAATCTAAACTAGGTTAGTGTCTGTCCAGAAATTGCAACACAATATAAAATGAATCTGTCAAATGTAGCACTCAGTTCAAGTAACACCAGCAGAGATATGCAACCCTGGTCAAATATCATTTAGTCTGAATGTTTTAGTACATTTCTATGTAGTAAGGAGAATAATTGGGTGGACACAACAGTTTCCAGTGTTTTGATGAAAAAAATTAAATAATAGGTAAATAATCATTCTTTGCACAAGGGTACATATTCTCTGACAACACATGACAAGCAAACTCTATTGTCGACCAAACAAAACATCTTTACAATACCACAAAGGAAATACAGCCAAAACACTTAAACAAAAGACAGCTCACCAAATAACACTCCTCATTTATTTTTGCATTCTCCTTTACTGGTTTGTCTTATGAATAGCCTGTCTAAATAACAGAGTAGTGTTTTCTTCTGTGACATTTTTTGCATCCAGAACAAAATAACATCCACTACTTGTATGTAATTAAACCAATCTCTTCACAAAATTATATAGGAAGCAGTGGCTGGGAATGAACATTGTACAAACTCGCTAGAACAACAGACTCTTGCTGAAGCTGACAGGATATGTTAGGCCTTTTCTTACAGTTACAGATTAGTTTCATTCAAAAGAGAGTTTATCTTTAGAGTTTTGCTTAGGTTTATTTCTTAATTTGAATACAGAATATAGTCCATATGCCTTGAACTTTCGGGGAGACCTATAACGCTCTTTTACAAAGTCTTGGTTTTGGGGTCTTCTAGAATAGGGTTTCATGCTTGAACACATTATTTTTCATATATTTCACATTGTTGCAGCACCTCTCTTCCTAGTCTGTCAGTAACACTCTGTTTAGTTCCTGTCTATATGAAGCTTCTCCTTTCCGAAAGTTTCAGAAATGCCATGCCCTATACCATAACCGCAACTTCCAACATACTCACTTATTTTACGTATGCCTCGGGTGGGAATTATTTAAATGAGGAATATTGACATGTTTGTTCCTGGAAAACATGAAGGCATTAACCTATTTTAAAATATTTAATACACTGTTTTGAGGGTTGCATGCCAAATATACTGATAGTTACTTAATTTAATTTACCGATTAATTATAAATCAAAGTAATGAAATATATTTAGGGTGAAAGTAGAGATAAAGGTATAATGTATGTAGCACTATGATAATAAGTTTGCAGACATTGCTAAATATTATTTCTTATTTATTTTATTTTGATTTTGGGAAGAAATATCACGTGGCAAGATTCACCATTATACCCTGAAATGAAGCATGAGAGATTTTTCATAAATCATTTAGCTGATGCATAGTCATTTTTAAGACGCCTCAAACACATGTGATGGGTGGTGTAACACGAGTCTGGGAAGGGCTGTGATCTGTCGGGCTAACCCGCAGGACTCACTCTTGGCTAATAAAGCAACAACACAGTCGTGCATGTGCATCAGAAGCATGTTTATGAGTAACTCATTTTCTCCAGCTGAACGCGCAAATTATTTGTGTTTCTCTTCTATCTGTAGCCAAGTCTGGTCATGGTTTATCCTTGGGTTTGACTGTAAAAGGGCTAAACAAGTAACCAGTCCCATGAGTAAAACAGGTCTGGTGTAGATGTTGGATTTACGTCTTGGTTCACAATTATATATATATATATATATATATATATATATATATATATATATATATACAAATGAGACAAATGATAATGAATGTGTATTGAAGCTCAGATCGTTTGTCTTGAAAGAATTTGATGAGAAATGCTGGAGATCTCTGATTTCGACTGCATTTTGAATATGTGACAAATCTGTGAGAGCACAGTTTAAGAGACTGTTGAGAGAACATGAAATGACTTGTGTCATGTTGTGATTTTTCTTTGCTATAGACACCCACAAAAGGCTGGACTGAAGAGTCAGAATGGCTGTCCCAAAATAGATGGATGGAAAAGGGGAAAAGACATCTGCAACTATGTGCAGAAATGGATGTTTTACGAACCACAAACTGTGCGCTCATGCCATGGGTGGAACCTTAACAACCAGTCTCCCAGCAACTTTGACATGCAACCATTGTTTGTTGACGGATAGAGGAAGTTAACATTCTCTAATTGCAGACTGGATGATACTGACAGACACATGCGGTCTCTTTAGCCTCAACAAGTGCTACATGTTGGCTTGACCTAAAAGTTTCAAATCAATACAGTATTATGGGTTAGATCGATTGACTGCTAGTGTGTTTTCGGAGTGGTTACTACAGTTGTCTGTGTTGTAGCTATGGTGTTCCATAGAGGTTGATAGTGTGTTTTTAGGATACTTTTTCACGCTTACAATTGTTAATCCCGGATGATTCAAAATCCTGGGTAAACTATTCCTCGACGAGCACGCAACCGGTTTTAATGGAATCTGTGGAAATGTGTGAAACATTGCTGAACCCAAAGTTAAATTTCACCTTCACTCAGGGTTTAAATAGACGTTAACCCAGAGTCACAGCCTGTTCATACAAACACAAAAACTCGGCCTGATTTTCGCATGCGATTTCTCTGTTCAGACCAATTCGTAGCGAACAGCAGACGGCCTGAATGAAAATGCTAACTTTTTTCTCTTACAGTAGGTGGTGCTTATAGAAAAGCACAAATACCACGCTTAACTCAAGAAAGCACCGCCAAGCCGTAGTTGTACGTTGTATGACCAACGTGTAGTGTGGAAAGTCTTAGACTGACAGAATCAGAGAAAGTGCAATCAGTTAGAACAAAATAAATAAATCATATAGTAATTCAGGCTGACAGAGTATTTTTGTAGATTAAAGTCTTAACCCAAACTTGTAAAATAATACGTTGGCTTATAAATATTTACATGGGTTAGATACCCTTCTGAAAAAGAAGTGCATGTAGTTGTGTTGAATGTGCACTTGTAGTTAGTTTGAAATGTAACATTTTGAAAAGTACATTTTTAAATAAACTGTACTTGCAAATAATATAATATTAATGACATAAAAGGATACTTATGTGAAGTTCAAGAGAGTTTTGTCACTATGTACACTTTTGAAAATTCACTTTAGCAAAGCAAAAATTTTACTTCAAAGTACATTTAAATTAATTTTTTAATAACATTTAGTCATGTTTTAAAGAAGTACGCTTATTTTGATGTGTTGACTAACATACTAAAGCACATGTAAAGTACTTGATTATGTTTGATCTGTGTAAATTATCTTTAAAGTTCATTTCAAAATTGTAATTTCGAGTGAGTAATTACAAATACATTTAAATACAAGTTTCAATATAAATGAATAAATATGTTTGTTTACAAAAATGCTTGTCAGTAAACTCACTAGTACTTTAACCTGACAAAATACTTAAGAAATTACATATAAAAGGTGTACATAAGTCATACTTAAATTTAAACTATAACACATTTTCATTCAATTGTAAATGCCGTTCTGGTGTAGTTATAAACTTTGTTTAAAACTTTCTAGGGACTATGGATGAAAAATATTGGTTACACTTTATTTCAATAGTCCACTTTAGACATTCTACTAACTATAAGTAACTTTTCAACTACACGTCAGCTAACTCTCATTAGAGTATCAGTAGACTGTAGTAGACTCTCAGTAGACTGTTAGGGTTCGGGTTAGGAGAATAAGTTGCCTTGTAGTTGCCAAGTTACTTATAGTCCGTAGAAAATCTGTTGGGGGACCATCAAAATAAAATCTGCCAATTTAGCAAAATCTTGCACATTTACATTTTTTCCTCATGTATTATTTAAGTATATTTTCCCTTATTAAAATAATAAATAAAAATCAAACAAACATGCAATTGAATATATTTTTGACTACATTATTTCTGTAATAAAAACTCTTTTTAAAAGTAAGCTCAAGTTTTTCACAAGGGTATATCTCTCCGAGTGTGTCATAGTTTTAATAACGGAGAAACACCCTTAATCAAATTTGGAGTGAAATCGTGTCCCTCACTTACTGTAAAAAGTGCTTCTACGGTTGACTGCGTAATGCAGAACAAATAAACAGAGAGATCATGTGACAGAGTGAGTCGTGTATATGCTTGTTTGGAGTGTGTTTAAAGTAAACTCAGTCACTTAAGACAGTGAGATCACACTAGCCCCTCCCACTTGTAATCCAGCTCTCTGATTGGTTAAGAGGCTTAACGGTCAGAGTTCACTTACCGCAGAGACTTCTTCACGAGACCTGTAAACCCCCACGGCACAGGATGTGTTTGGGTGACGTGCTGTAAACCTTGTACTATCCTCTGTTATTCTGCCTTTTTTATGGTATGATAAGCTAAGTGAAACTCATTTCCTTACGCACAAAAGGGTAAACAATGCGTCTCCCCACTATCAATGGCTTTTGAAGAAAGTTAACAGGTCTAAGACCAGACAAACAGCTGTTTTGACTTCTTCCATTTCCTGTTCATCAGGTACTAAAGTCCCTCCTGCCTGCGGCGGTACGTCTACATTGTATTTACAAAATGATTCAACTTTGATGACTGAGCTGAATACTTATTTAGGATTATATGACAGGCTGAATGCGGTGGCATGTTGTGGCAAGCTGAACGGGGTTTTTTATGTGGTGAACGGAAAAATGGCATGAGTAAATATGACGTTTGTCATGAGTTTGATGGCATCATGAGGTTATATTGAATTAACTTGATACCTCAAGTCTTGTGAAACAGGTTTGCTCTGTGTTTCTTGAAACATCACGTCATTTCGATGTCTTTTACAAGGGCTTTATTGGTGTTCCTATCACTGATATTCACACCTGTCCAATCAGCAGTCCAACCCAGATTGCAACCTCCAGCACACCTTGCTGTCAAACCCAAGTTAATTCTTCTTTGCAACTGAGGAATTTCCTTATTTATTATTCACAAGGAAACTCGATCAAGCTGTTTGTCAAGTGAACTGAACAAACAATATAAGGGTGCACCAACACCATTTTTGACACACTATATGCCCAATGAATTTCCTTTCTAGTGAATTGTGATCTCTGGATCAGGGCATTTAAAATGATTTAGACTGATTCTCAAATAAATCATTCAGACCGAGTTGTGAACTGTTTTGACTTATTCATTCAAGGGAACAACTCGAGATAAAATGTATCTCATGACACTATGGTTTGCACGTAACTTTTACTCTACTGATGTTATATTTCAGTGCGTAACAACAACAATGTACAGGTAACACTTTATAATAAGGTTCAATTTGTTAACATTAGTTAACTAACATAAACGAACAATTAAACATCATGCTAAAGCATATATTTTTGGTTAAAGGTTAAGTTTAACATTTACTAATACCGTACATTACTAAAATAAAAATTTGATCTGTTAATAATTTAATGGACTTGAACTGAACAATAAACAGCTGAATTTTTTATTAACTAAAATGAAGGAAGATCAATAAATGTTTTAACAAATGTATTGCTCATTGCTAGCTAATGCATTAAGTAATGTTATAATAAGGCATTATTGTATAGTGTTACAAATGTATATTCACTATAGAAACATCCATGATGTTTAAGGGTGTTCACACTTGATTTAAACAAACTCGACTGAAATATGAACGCAACACAGAACAGTCATCTACTGTAAACGAACCAAAAACAGGACATGATGTCACAAGATGTGACCCTAAAAAAGACACAATGTTCAAGCAAACCTGTTTTTTTCACGTCATAGTCGTGATGTTGACAATCACAATTCAGTTCAGGCACAACTTGTTTTGTTGGTAAAAATGACAGTGTGAACACGAAGCGAACCAGGACTAAATGTATCTTCTTCTTCTTTCTTTCTTTTTTTATTATCCGGATCAAACAAACCAAGAGAACCCAACCACAAGTGTGAACACACCCTTAGATTTAATTAATTTCCATGACTTTTCCATGCCTGGAAAACACAGTTTTAAAATTCCCAGATAATTCCAGGTTTTCCATGACAATAGGAAACAACATATTGGGTAGATTCAGTTTAGATGGTTCAAATCATATTTTGCCTCAAAATTAAAAGAGAAATTATATAAAATATAAAATTATCTTTAGCCTTTAGAAAATGAAACATTTCCCCATAATTCTCATTTTCTCATACGTACTAATGAATGGATGGAGGAATGAATGAATGAATGGATGGAGGAATGAATGAATGGATGGAGGAATGAATGAATGAATGGATGGAGGGATGAATGAATGAATGGATGGAGGGATGAATTAATGAATTAATTAATGGATGGATGAGTGAATGGATGGAGGAATGGATGGATGAATTAATGGATGAATGAATGGATGATGAATGAATGAATGAATGAATGGATGGAGGGATGGATGAATTAATGGATGAATAAATGAATGAATGGAT
>CM060593.1:5910000-5950000 GCA_030578255.1 Tiaroga cobitis
TTTAAAGATGCGGTAGAACTGGCAAAATGTTGCTAATGATACCAAGCAAAAGTAGACAATTGTCTACTATCAATAGTGCAGAAGTCACTTTCAAACCAAGCTGCTTTCTTTTGGTAAATGTGGCATATCTGAGATCTGGTGAAATCTTTCGCCCTCACACCAAATTCTCCATCGCGTGGATTCCTATCGAAACGACTGCATTTCGCTTGTGAGAATTCATTGAACAATCGTAAATGCGACTGCACCTTAACACAACTCTTTAAGTCATCATGAAATCATAATGGACAGTTCTCGTTTTTTTACGGAATATATAAATGATTTATCTATGCACGTATTTTTTTTTTAAATTCATGTGCCTTTGTAATCAATATAACTTGCAGTGATATCTCTACTCTTTTCTGATGACGTGTTTACTGGGGCGAGGGCGGGGCAACCTGTCACTCACATGAGATCCACCAATAGCAAACCACAACCAATCAATGGTTGTGGTTTGCTATTGTCAATTCCCCATGGACAAAAACAAGCCCCGCCCTACATTTGTTCTTGTTCTAGAAGCCGTTTCACTCAGATTTACGTGGACAAGATTATCGCAACTTCCGTTTCAATGCCGTCATTGAAACACACATAAACACACTGCCAGGTTGTCAGGGCACAGCAGAGGTTAATGAACCTGAAATAAGTGCTTCAAACTCAAATGCACTTCAGGCATATGAGGTCACTGAGGAACTAACCAGAGCCAAAGGTCCCGCCTCCGATGACTCATCACTGATCGACACATTCTGGCCTTTTACACACCCATGACATCACAGCATTCATGGGCATGACTAAGACATGGCTGAAACGCACCATTCACAACAATTAACAATTGATATATGATGAAACGTAGACCATTAAAACGTGTTAACAGGAAATCAGTTTATTTTCATTATTATTATAACCTGTTTAATATTCCGTACGTTCTTTTAACAGGAAACAATACAATTTCCTGACACCAACCAATCACCTTCATCAGTCTGACATCACAGGCAAGAGAAAAAGAGTTTATGGCTTGTTAAACGACATTTACATGCTAATTATCCGGTATCCGTTAACTTTCAGGTAGGCATTATGATTGCTTTAACTGGACAATCCTCTCCCTCTCTGGTGATGAGAACAGAATATTTCCTGGTCAGGAAACAGATGAACTCTCGGAGTCCAAATGTGGAGGTGCACAGCTGCTTCCCCATCAGGCAGAGGATGGGTAACTCTGTCCTTCCTATCCGCTACAATGCCTATTAACTCCTTACTTGCCAGTTGTTTTCTAGTTTAGGACTGGAGTGTTTGAACCGTGAAGGACTTAACCTCTCCACTCACTATTTATCCATGAAGTTAATCTTTAACAAACACGTCACATATTTCTTGTCTCTAACTTGAGGTGGCTTCATTGCGTGGATTTTTCCGCACCATCGAAACTGATGTAATATAATGGAGAATGAGTTTCACAATGTTCATTTTCATTTTCAATTAGCGATTTTTAATAGTTTTAGTTTTAGTAAACCACAACAACACTGGTTTCCTTGAGAGGTTCCCATGGAGGCACATCAAAGATTAAAGGAATAGTTCTCAGAAAAGTAAACAATTCTCCTTATGTTCCATTGAGAAAATAACAATGGACAGAAAATAACAATTTCTGTCTGATTGAACTATTCCTTTAAGACATTCATCACGTACGGCAACAGACAAATCCAGCAAGAAAATAAATGTTCTGAAACATTCCCGCTCATCTGAGAGGGGCAGGGATTTGCCATTAACTTGAGCCTTGAGAAAATACACTGTTAATGTGTTTGTTTTTGATTCTTTGGGAAAGAGAGGACAAGTTATCTCGCTCACCAATAGCTGTGGCCAATCCCTATGTATCACCGCCTTGTTATGACTTTACTTTGGCTGACAGACTGGAAGTACAAAAAGCTGTTTACGCAGTTATGTCCTGTTTCACATATTTTACATCCTTTCCGGGCTATGAGGAACATATTTAATGTAAAATAAACATTGCATATTAAATAAATATATATACTAGTACAGTACAATATTGGACCTAATGGCCAGTACTATTAGTAATATTGGACCTATATTTGATAGTACAATATATCAATTGGACCTAATAGCTTTTAATATACTTACTTTGGTGAGATAGTAGACACACTGCTGGAAGGTGAACATGATGACTTCCTCTAGGACAGTCATGGCCTCCTCACTGGCAGCACGCGTGGACTGGATCTGACAATCCAATGATTCTGAGCAGATGGAGACATGATGTTACTGCACATTCGCAAGTGACTTCTAAGTACAGATATACCAGTCGCTGGAAGATCAAAAGATAAAATAATAACTAAAGCAATGAGCGAACAAGGTCAGTGATCTAATACATATTTAGGACAACACATAGGGAAGGCTGGTACCTTTGTCCTGTTCCTGTCTGTCCTGCTGTCTCCATGTTAAGAGCAGAGGGACCTCATGCTGGATGAAGTGCAGCAGCTCAATGGAGTTGGACATCCACAGCACCAGCGGCTGCAGGCCTGGGATCAGATCCTTCATGTTCAACACATGCAGCTCTGCTGGCATATCACTGGAGCTTCTGTTGCGTAAAGAGCACAATGTTCACATGTTATCAGAACATAGGCAGACAGATAGATGGAACTTGTGTGAGTCTATCCAACAAACCAAGAATCAATTAATTATCAGGCCAACCAACCAACAAAACATCCATCTATCCACCTATATATCTGTCTGCCCAAAAAAGAAACCAAGATTCATTTGTCCAACCAACCAACCATATAAACAACCATCCCTTCATCTGTCTTACTAACCAACCAGCTGTCTATCCATAAACATATCTGTCCAACCAACTAACCAACCAACCATCTTTCTGTCTATATACACCTACAGTATGTATAAGCTTGTTCTTTCAAACAAACTATCAAACATCTATCCATTTGTCTGGCCAACCATCCATCTACCTTTTTGCCTGCCAGTCTAAATATCCGTTCAAAAAAACAACTGACATCCATCTCTCTAACCATTTATTTATCTGTCTGTCCATCCAACCAACCCAACAAACAACTCTCCATCTATCTTTCTGTCTAACCAAACATCTATCTATCTATCTATCAAAATTTCTGTCCATCCAACCAACCATCTCTAGTCATCCAACACCTATTCATTGGTCTGTCCAACAAATCACCCAGCATTTATCAAGTCAAGTCAAGTCATCTTCATTTATATAGCGCTTTTAACAATGATTTGTTAATTTTTCAATTAGTTTTTCTAACCAACCAACCATTCTGTATTTTTACATGTCTGTCCAACCAAAAAAGCAATCACCAACCTATCTAACCATGTATGTATCTGTCTGTCTAACCAACCATTCATCCATCTATTCAATTGTTTGTCCGAACAACCAACCTGTCTGTCTCTCCATACATTTGTCTGTTTGTCTAAATGTCCAACCAAACAGCCATCCTAACAACTAAATGCTCAAATGATGTCACTGAATTAACAACTTACTACACCCAGGGGCGTGGTAGCGGGGGGAAAAGGGGTCCCAGGGCCCGCGGCAGGGGGGGGGGGCCCTTAGAATTCGCCGAGCTCAAGTCAAAAGTCCGCTCATACCCATACCCCCCCCCTATACATATACAGAACATATACAGCACCATGGGTGATAATACCCTAGTTAAAGTCGTACTTTAAGTTCCCGGCTCTTATTTCAGAGGCGTGTGAAAGAAGAATGGTTTCAAGAAGAAATAAGCTCTCTCACATGTCTGGCTGCAGAGCTGCAAGTTCTTTTGTTCTTTCCTGTGGAGGAGGGAAAAAAAGAAGAATCTCAGAAGAACAGCTCTGTTAAAGGGATAGTTCGGCCAAAAATGATATTTAAACCATGCATTACTCACCCTCAAGCCGTTCGAGATGCATATGTCAATCTTGTTTCAGACGAACACATTTTCAGTTATTTTAGAAAATGTCTTAGACCCTTCAGTGGATATAATGTGAAGCAATGGGGTCCACCTCCTTCAAGTCCCAAAATGTGCATACATCCTTCACAATAGTAATCCATCCGGCTCCAGGGGGATAAACGAAGGCCTTCTGAGGGTAATCCGTGCGGTTTTGTCGTAAAAATATACATATTTAAAACTTTATAAATGAAAATATCTGACTTCCGGCAACGATCGACACGCGTGCGTTCACGCGCTTTCGTGTTTTGTTTTGCTCTGCTCTCTGGCTGCGCTGGCGCGTTCGTTCTACGTCACAACAGTTCCTACTCTACGTATTACCTCGTACACCGACTTCCATCACCCGTGAACGCGCGTCGATCGTTGCCGGAAGTCAGATATTTTCATTTATAAAGTTTTAAATATGTATATTTTTAGGACAAAACCGCACGGATTACCCTCAGAAGGCCTTCGTTTATCCCCCTGGAGCCGGATGGATTACTATTGTGAAGGATGTATTCACATTTTGGGACTTGAAGGAGGTGGACCCCATTGCTTCACATTATATCCACTGAAGGGTCTAAGACATTTTCAAAAATAACTGAAAATGTGTTCGTCTGAAACAAGATTGACAGATGCATCTCAAACGGCTTGAGGGTGAGTAATGCATGGTTTAAATATCATTTTTGGCCGAACTATCCCTTTAAGTGTGCCACAACCTTTAATCCCCTGATGACAACATTGACCTACTTTAGCTCTCCAAAAGGGTTGTCAAACTGGACACAAGTTCTTGTGTCCAGTATTGTAAATGTAAATATGCATCAAATGGACATCATGGACTTTATATAAATGGTATACAAATATGTTACTCCAAAGCTTCATGCAATTTACTTGTACTTTCTGCTTAGTTAGTGGACTTGTTGGCTGTTTCATAGTCTATTCCACCAGCCCACATTGTGAGTTATAAACATAAACAGAAGGGCTTTACACACTTGAAATAGTACACCCTGGGTCAATCTACACCTTGGGTAAATGGGATCCTGAGTTATCTCGCTTCACATTAAACACTGCTCAAAATTGACCTGGGTTAACAATTAATCCTGGTACAAATAGCTCAAACGCATGCGCTGACTTTTCACACTGTACATTCCTAAACCCTGGGTTAAAATTAATATTTGCGGTGTCAGTGTCATTGATGAACGCACCAGGCGACCTGTTTACATATTGGCTCTAGTGTTGCGCATCATCATAATGTATATTGTCGACTGTACAATCAAGTTTTTCCTGAATGGACTTTTCAGACTATGAAGGTAAGAATTAAACATCTTCTTCAATTCAATTGTGGCGTTTTGTCACCATTTGACATTTTTCTCCTCAAATGCTGAAACTACTGTTTATATAAATCACTGTGTTTCTGTGATTGTCCAAAGCATGAGAACATGAAGCATGCGACTGGTTTTCTGTGGCTAAGCATCTAGCCGTAACAATCTAATTTCCGTAACAATTCTACTTTCTTTTACACCATACACGTGTCGCACCACAATGTGGGGTTAATTCCGCTCATAAATTATAAGTGTGAAATGGTCCTCTACCCGGGGTTAAGTTCAGTGTGAAAAGCACTACAAGAGTACAAGTGGTACTCAAAGGTATTTCAAAGAATACCATGGTTTATGTCCAAAAACACAATTACTGTGGTACAACATTATAATAGTGTGCTTTTCTTGTTTTTGGCGTGTGTTTTTCTTTGTACTCTGTAAACTCTCACTTACCCACATGGTGAGCTGGATCTGATTGGCGATAGAGAGCAGCAATTTCCGAAGGTGAGCCATCTCAAAGTTGGTGGCCGAGTGTTGAATGCATAGACACAGTAGAAAGGCTGGAGTGAGTTTGGGTTCTTCCCCTCCTGAATCCACCATCCGGAGAATATTCTCCAAGACCTGATCTTCGTGCTGCACCTGATAGGACAGCGATACCACCCTACCATCCAAGTCCCTCCAGCGGGCGGCCATTTTTTGAGTCCTCCTCCTCCTGACAGACGTCCCGCACAGTTTACAGGGGGAAGTCGTGGCAGGGGGACACAGAGTGGCCATCCAGGACGGGGTCTGAAAGGCTCCTGAGGCCGTAGGGTCCTTGAACATGAAGAGATAGTGCTGACCGAGCCCCACCAAGTCACCTGGAAACAACTCAACCTCGTCATCAAGAGGGACACCGTTGTGTGTTACAGATGCGCTGTGGAGGGGTCTGAGTATGGTTTGCGTCTTACTGCCGCCCTTAGTTTGGTCTTTGGCGGCGTCTAGGCGCTGTACGCAGCAATGCTGAGGTAGGATGTCGGGAGCAAAGAGTAAGACGTCAATCTTCAGGTTCTCCTCATTCTTACCAGTGGAGGATTCACTGGGGCAGCCAAATACACAACTGTTCCCACTCATCAGATAGATCAGAAAGTCCTGATAAGAGATTAGTAGAAGAAACGGGAGAGTTCATTCAATTAAACAAGATAACTTTAGGAAACTAGAATCTTAAACAAAACTATCAAGCAGTGAGTTCATTATTGGTTGAGTACTGGGGCAAGAAAGGATGAGGGACAATTATTTATACACCAAGGATTAAAGGATGAATCTGTAAAACATGTATTCACCTTTGTGTTGGTGAAACTTCCTGCATCTTTTATTTTCTCTGTTATATTCAAAATGAATGGCAGTTCAAGGTGTGGGGCATGCATTGTTCAATGTCTCAAGAATCAATGTGTTATATAATCCCAGTGAATGGACAACTAATGGTAACAAAATTCAGGAAGGAAGTATGAGGATGCTCTTATCTAAATTCTTCATCTGCTTATTGTGGTGTCAAAACAGACCACACAGTTAATAGATTGATCCACTTTGTGCTGCTAAACCACATGATTCTTGTGATCTGAAAGAAGCGCCTCTCAGCACAATGAGAAGTGATTGACATAGAGCTGTTCTAAGTCCCTAAACCAGAGATAATCTCCCAAGCACCTGCTTTAGGCCATAAACTCACTCTCATTCACCCCTTTATAAAACCCTTTTGCTTGACATTAGCAACATGTGATGAGCAGAGCCACTCGGAATCTGTGAGCGCAGAATTGAAACATCCGTCACTCACAATGCTCTACTCATCACTCGTTTCTTGTGGAAATGGACTGAGGACCCCATCACGGCTAAAGTGGACCAAAATTAAAGCCCACGCTTAAGGCCAAGTATCATGTAAATGAGTGTTTAATGCTTCAGGAATTATCATTTGGTATTACTTAATCATCATAATTCATGATACTTTAGCTGTTGGAACATTTAAAATCACTGATATCAAAATCACATGATCAACATTTCCTTGCATTAATATACAAACAGTAATATAATGGTGTGGGGGGAAAAACAATCCCATATGTGACTGAATGTAGTATATTTTATTTTAATTTAACACATCTCTTCCAGTTGCGAGTTTCCGCTGTACAGTGCTCTGCGGGTTAAAGAGTGCCGTCCACTTTTTTAGCGTTTATTTTTTCCATTAATTTCTCCTATAGGGATTTTTTAAAAAGGTCTTTGCCAAAGCGCCATAAAGCATGAAACAAGCCAACCACCTAAGAGGTGAATCACAACATTACAAACTTTGATTCCAATGAAAATTAGACACAAATTCAGATGTACAAGACAGTGTACTTAACGGCCTCAGTGAGGGAAAGAACTACAATACAACTAAAGTCATTCGCAGTGCTTCATGGGAGTAGGCGGAGCTAAAGCGCTCTTTTGTGCGTTTTGATTGTGTCGACTCTCTGATTGGTGGAACTTTCTTCACAGCATTATGGGTAATGTAGATGTTCACCACTAATTCTGCTGCTGAACATGATTATTTTAAAAATAAGTTGAATTTATGCGGGCTGGCAGCTTCAACTGAAGCAAATACCATAGATTAACAACCTCATATCTAGGGATGGGTACCGAAACCCGGTATTAAACTGGCCCCGGTGCTGAATTTTGAAAGACCGTCCCAGATAGCAAACTGACATTGAATCAACGTGGAAACATGACATTGAAACAACGTTGATCTGACATTGTTTTGCTCATCGAATTAACGTTGAACCAACGTCAGACGCGTCTTTCTTTCAAAAATAACGGAAAAACAAACTTGAAATCAACGTTGTTTCAACGTTATGAAAGCAAACCAGTTTTCGATTTTCATTTAGCTTTGAAGAATGCCGCGTCTGACGTTGGTTCAGCGTTAATTCGATGAGTAAAACACAATGCCAGATCAACATTGTTTCGATGTCATGAGAGACGTCGTTTCCACGTTGATTCAATGTCAGTTTGCTGTCTGGGGTTGGATCGATAAGCTCGGACGTTATCGGTTCTGCTGTCGGTACTGGAGAAATAAAGAAAGTACACGTGCTTTTTATTATTACTATACATGCATTATCTTGCTAATTTAATCTCGCCAGCCACTTCTATATAATAATATTGAACCATTTGCCTGTGATGCATTTTTGCTAAAGAGAGAGAGCTGCGGAGCCACGGCGCGCACAACAAAACAGCCGCTTAATGGGTGACGATGAGGTCACTTTAGCTCTTTGATATTAAACAAATTTTATTTTAGATTTCGATTTTGGCTTCCAATGATTATAAAAAATAATATCTTTGAGGTAAAACCATAAAAAACTAAAGCTGCATTCTGTCTAGCGCAACTTCCTTTCCTTCACAGCGGTGCGCTGTCATTTCTCCTTAAAACCTAAACATAACGTCAGAATCAGCACGATCTGTGATTGTTGTAAAAGGCAGTCTCTACTGTTGCTAAACCGCGGGACGTGTTTGATAATAGAAAGCTATTAAAAGCACCAAAATAGACGCAATAGACGCTGTTCCAAAGGCGGCGCGCGCACCGAAACACACCGCAACGAGACAAGCAACGTAACGTTACACTTTGGGCTTCCTGTGCGCGTCTAAACAATCAAATATACACAAAAATGTGTAAAAATGACTGTCTTGGAGATTCACTTAAACAGTTTATTCTCTTAAATACAGTGTATGTCTTAAATGGGCGTAAATAGATGGGAGAAAATATGATGTGTAATAAATAATGATTAGATCTGCATTTGGTCTTAAAGAGGCAGCAGTCTAATAAACATGCTGACGGATTGCCCCATTAATGTGAATCAAACAACAAAAAATGCACAGAGAAAATCAGTTGCAACTCTTGAATGAACAATTTTGGCTTCTATGATAAACTATGCAGTGTTATTTTACATTTGATTACTTTATTAGATGTGTTTTTAGCCCACCTGCACAGTAATGTCGACATTACTGAAATTAAAGCACTGGGTATATAAATTGTTTATTTGTTTAATTGTATACTTTTTTTGTTTGACCATGCGTTTGTACTTTGTTTTTGGTGTCCTATGTCTTCTGTAGATAAAACACAAAACCCTGCACTCTTCTGCATAACATGTTTTTTTTTAAAGCATTGCTTTTTATTTTGCTATTAATATTTATTTTACATTTCAAAATATAAAGCAATATTAATTATGTTCTAAATATTTTTCCCTTTTTTTATATAACAAAAAGAACCGATAAGAATACCGTTAAAGTACCGGATCGATAAGCGGTATCGGTAAGAGTAGAAATACCGTTAAAACCTTAACGATACCCATCCCTACTCATATCTCACAGTAGGGCTGTCTTTAGCGGTTTATAAGTTAGCATTAACCCTCCTATTATCCTTGGGGTCAATTTGACCCCATTCAATGTTTAACGTCTGTAAATACATAATTTTATTTATTTTTTTTGCTTCAGATTTAATGACTTTTCCTAATTTAATGGGGACAACTCTGTAAACATAAAATTAACCTGCTAATATTTTTTCTAAGTGCTGTACACATTTTGTAGCATCGGTGTTCCTTGGGGTCAATTTGACCCCAGGCTCTTTTAGTTGTATAATAAAACAGAAGAAATATTAAAATTTCACACACATTTGTTTTGGTTGTTTTATTGAGGTCACTATAACATGTTATAATTTGAATTTATAATGTTCATTGTAATTTTACATATTCAATATCATATTCAAAAAACTTCCCTCTGTTTTAGGGCTCTAACCAAACATAACCATATCTGTAGTATTGCGAGAACCACTAGTAGTTCACATGACATGTGATATAATTCTCATCAGAACTAATAGTTCTTTCCTGTGCCATGGGGAGTGGAAAACATCATTTTTGCGAGAACTTTGATGTTTCCCGTGCCATGGGGAGGGGAAAACATAATTTTTTTCGAGATTGACCCCAAACATAACTCGTGTTACTATCCTTGATAAAATAAATAGTTTTTCTTTCCAAATGTTATAGATTACAAAAATCTATACTTAGAAATATTATAAAACAAATAAAACACCAAATATATTCATACTTTTCCAATCTTAGGTCAATCAGTCAGATTTTATGTTGATTTCTAAATTTGTCCATAGTCGTGGAATGGGTATTCTGGATGTATAAGGGGTTAGGTGGGGTGGGGAGGGGGGGTGGCGGGTGGATGTCAACTTAAAAGGTTACTTAAGTAGTCAACAAAGACATAAATTACCTGAGACAAACCTTTGTAAAAAAAAAAATTATATTGTGGAGGTTTAAATTACTGGGGTCAAATTGACCCCAGTAGGTAAAAAATGTTATCAGATTTGAAGGTAACAGGAGGGTTAAAGGGGTCATATAATGGTACATGCACTTTTACAAGTTGATTGTACTGAAATGTGTGTCGACAGTGTCTGTACACAACCATCATTTAATGATAAAAATCCATCCAGTGTTTTTGTTTTAATCTCCTTATATGGTTTCCCCTGCCTCAAATCAAGCCGTTCGACCGTGTGACGTCACATGGTCGGACGCCCCTCCCACGATTGTTGATTGACAGCAGCGTTTCAACACAGACCCGCCCTCACTCGTGAGCGAGCTGTCAATCATATTCCGCGCGGACCGGCGCGGTCGTTGTTGGTCGTCGTTCATGTTTGCGCGAATCATTTCTCACCAGACTGCTTTATAAACGAGGATCAGTATGAAGCTGGTTTTGCTAAGAAGCTGCTCCTGAATAAAGGATCGGTACCAGATGTTCGTGTTCCTGCTGAACCTCCAGAAGAACTGAAGTGAGTGTAACGTTTTATTAAAGGTGCCCTAGAGTGGTTTTTTATATTATTTTATAATGTTTCCTGGGTTGCCCTTATAATGTTAGTATGTTTTTTAGATCAAAAATAGTCATAATTTAGAAATAAAAGGCATTTTTCCTAGCCTGATTTTAGCCTCTGATTTGAACGCTCTGTTTGAAGGGGCGTGTCTGCTGTGTGGAACCGGCCTCTGCTGTGATTGGCTGACAGGCTTGCATATGAAATAGCTATGTATTACATGTGAAACTCTCTCGAATACTTTTACTACAGCTATTATACGTTTTTACTATTACAGCTATCGAAATTAACGAATCGTGAGATGTTTTTAAAGTATTTAGATCTATTCCCATCACATACAAGGTTGCTGTGATGACTGAGCATTGAGCAAGCAGAGGACAGTCTGTTGGTCGCGAGAATGAAGATCTTATCATTGCAATGCAGTTTCTGTTCTCTAATGCTTTCCCCAATGCAAACACGATCATGTTAATACAGTAAGAGCTTCGCTGTGCAGTGTAACGTGCGTCATTGAATTCATAACGAGTTTGGCAAGTGTCCAGATAAACTCGCGCTGTGGAAAGATTGTTCTTTGATCGCTTTCTGTATATAATTTATTCACAATTTAAATTCGTTTTTTTTTCATTCTACTAAAAGAAACGATGTGAAGTTGATATTTTAGTCACTGGCTTGACTTACTGATGCATAAACAGTATTGAACGATTTTGAGAGAAAGGTTACCTGTCTGAACTTGAACAATTACACATCAGAAAGTGTTGCTTGGTAGCTGATCCGAGGCCAGCTCTGTATTGGCCCAAGTTGAGGAAACAGTCGTCGGTGAAATGTTTGGAAATTTCCAGAGAAAATAAAAGTAAGCCATTGTTTCTTCAGAGGCTCGGATGAAGGAACTAAAAAATACTTTTGTGTTCATGTGTACATCCAAACACTGAGCAACTGCTATGCTTCGGCTGCGCAGTTTCGCCTGTCATTGAACATGGGCTGGCATATGCAAATTTGTGGAGGCATACATATTAATGATCCCGACTATTGCGTCACAGTCGGTATTGTGTGGAGAACCGACCGTTTTTCAGGGGTGTTTTTCATAAACGTGAATTAAATGAGAACGCGAAAACAGTCCAGTTTGAGATTCACTCTATGTCATGTCCATGCACTGAACTCTTGTTATTTGACTATACCATGGTAAATTCAATTTTGAATTATAGGTCACCTTTAACCTTTATATTGATATTTATATTAATCTTTGCAAATCGCTAGCTGCACGCTTCACGATGAATGCATCTAAGGTTTACACTCAGGGTACATTATGGCATGTTTTCTATGTATGACGTTCTCAATATAATTCATAATCCCCCGTCTATAATGAACAACGCGTTATGTTATTGTGTTATTGTGTTACAAACGGTGTACGCGCAGAACAGAGAGGCGGGGTGAGCAAAGCTCATTATCATTTAAAGTCATATGCACTGAAACGGCGTGCTGAAAACAGAGCTGTTTTTGACCAGGTAAAATAAGTGTTTTCTTACAATACTAATGAGAATTTTTAATTAAAGTATATTACAAAGTTTTCATTTAGACCCTAAAGAATCATATTAGCTTGTACAAAAAGGGCATTATATGACCCCTTTAAAAGCATATTTCCCTGTGTAGAAAATGAATGGAGTATTTACTCTCCGGAACCCGACTGTTGCACTCTATAATGGGAGAAAAGACAGTGTGCTAAGAGAAATACTAAGTTTTCCAGCTAAAAATGAAGAGACTCAAGGGACAAAGAACAAAAACAATGAAGAGAAACTGTACAGCGTGGCAGAGTGAGTTGTGTTTCTGCCATGACTGACCGCAGGCTAAGTAAACAATGCTGATTATTACCTACAGTAAACTGCAGTGCTGCACATATCCACATGGCACTCAAGAGTTTTTACTCTTGATTATAGTTCAGCATTTTAACGAGACAACACTCATATAATTACTGCTATAACCTCAAACTTGTTTATTCCTCTCTCCCATGCATGTTCTGAGCCAGCGAATTAAATGTTTGTCTTCATAATCTTTTATCAAATTATAATAACTTTTTTTTGCCCTTTGCTAATTTTTTTCTGGATGATATCAGTCTCCGTTGTGGTATAATGCCCACTTTTCACAACCCAATCGACTGTAGATGGATTATCATTCAACATCCTGTTTCAACTGTGAATATTTCACATTGAGAAGGCTAAAAAATGTGGTTATGCTCTAAGGTTGCAGTTTTCCAGTTTAGTGTGTACATGCAAAACCTCACACACCCTTGACAATGCGTACTCAGCAACACTGACTGTGAGAAATAGCCGGGTAGCACATTTCCTGTCTCTGAAAACGTGTGGCTTTTCCACAGGGATGTTTAAAATGTTCAAACACTAGAACAACTACAGTAGTCAGTTTTGACACCATTGTCATTTTTTTAGTTGTATGAGCTACTGATTTGGTTTGTAATTTAATTGATCATATTGATTTGTCGTGGTATATTGGTTCTGTGATGGAAACAAATGGCACAAGCACACTTTTAATGCAAAAACTATTCCACAAAAAGAACTTAAAATGTGGACATGGGATGCGCGAAACTGGCCCTCAGTCTATTTTTCCTTCCCTGTTGCCTTTAAACTGTTGGATCTCTGGGTTTATTAAGGGCTTTTGGGATTCTGTGTGTTCTTAATGTGTGTCTCACGCACTTTGGCGTGTTGTGGTTTCTTCAAATCTTCTCCACCTGTGTGAGAGCTCATGTTGAGCAGAGTCCCAGGATGCCTTGAGACACGCGGATCATCTGTCGTCCATATGTCCACCTGCCTGTCCAAATCCTGTTGCTCTGACCTGGCGGCTAATCCTATAGAAAACTACCACACGACACCACACACTCTCTCTACAGTGAGTGGCTCCAGATTAAGTCAAGACTTTACACCACTGTCAACAACACGGTGTGATTGTGCCAATGTCTTACATAAGGTTTGAGATCTGCTGTCAGGGATACTGTGCTGCCTTTGATTCATTTACAATAAAACAGCAAAAATGTGTAGGGTTTGTATTAGCAGAATACACAAAGAACATTAGAATGATTGTTTTGACAAATATTGCCATTTTTGACCATTATATGAAACATGTGAAGCATCTCAGATTGTGGCTGGAAAGATTTCAAGGCTAAAAGAACAAAAAAGGCAACAAATAACACTGGTTTAAGCTCACGTTTAATGGTGTGCCAAGCGTAGACACAATGACTCGTCACAAAGTTAAATCCTCATTCTCCAATTCTCTGCTGCCAAACTATTCTTCTTCAAGGGTCTTTACACTTGAGTCCTTGTTAAAAACAACGAGCCTCAAACCCAAGTTTAGTGTATTGGTTGAAAAAAAAAAAATCTTTTGCTAAAAAATTCTAATAAAAAAAGAGCCTATACTCTCAATTTTCTCAACACTCTATGATATTTTGGTCCCTAGCCCTTGTATTTGGTTCCAATTTGACCCTAATTGATAGCATTAGCAAACAACACTATGCTACTAGCGTATCTATGGATGTGGCAGCAAACGAGTGAGAGGATTCTTTCCAACGTTTAGCGAACACTGCGGATCACGCCATTTTATATAATACTAAAAAAAGCAAAATACATTGATCCACGTGACTTGATGTCAATTGTGTGGGAAGAGCTGCATTCCAAAGTTCGATTCTTTAGGTTTAAGGTTACAGATAAAAATCCTAACACTAAATAAGAGTACTAGTAACAGAAAAGGCTGTGGTTGTCTTATGCCAGGTTCAGACTACACGGTATTTTGGCACAATGTTTGATGTAGGGTGTCATGGTGATTCGTAAACAACAATGGCCGTGAGGAAGCAAGAATTTGATCGTTTTATCTCGTATAGTGTGTCATGGCGGACAACAACAACGACGCAGCATCTGCGACGCTTCACGACATCACGACTGAAAAACTAGCATGTATCATTTTTTAAGCCCTCCACGACAGGTTCCGTCACATCTGTGACATTGACCAATAGGAGCGCAGAAGCTCCTCCATACACAGCTTTCAAACATGGGGAAACGAAAGAAAGACGGTGTGACTGGTACGGCTAGGTGGAATTATGCAATGGAGGAAAGGTTTGTGGAGCTGTGGCAACAATACTCCTAACTTTATGATGTTTCCTTGAGGAACGACCACAACAGAGTAGCAAAAAAAGAAGATAAATGCTGGCAAACAATAGTGGAGGAGCTTCAGCAACCCAGAGAGTACTGGAATTAGCATTAGGCTAGCGCAACCATTGTATGTTTTACGCTCTCGCTAGTTCTGCCTTCTCGATGACATCATTAAAGACGGCAAGTGATGATTGGTCGGGAAGCAACGGGTCGTTGACATGTTTCTTGTCGAAGACAAGACAAGTATTTAGGAGTCAAAGTCGCATAACCCGACACAGTTAGTATCGTAACAGACAGAAAGATATTGTGTAGTCTGAACCCGGCATCGCCTACAGTTTCAGAAGCATAACCAGCACCCTAATCCAAATAACCACATCACCGAGGGTCCAAAGAGCCACCGTCCTACCTGTCTGTGGCTGTATCCCTGCAGCAGAAGGAAATATGGGAAATCAAAGGGCAGGTGGATGGAGTACTGCGTGTTGTTGTCGTCGCTGCTTTCCGTCTCCTCTTTCTCTGCGTTGAGGCGGTGAGCCTCTTTATCAGCCTCTGCCTCTGGACCCTCCAGCTGAGGTGCATTATGGGTCTCACTGGCTCCTTTTCCCATAGTGGAGACATCCATTTCACTCAAGCTCCTCCAGATACCCAGAGCATCCACCCCTTCATTCGTCCCATCCACGAACAGGGAGGTGACCCGCGAACGGGCGTGCAGCAGCTTTCGGGCCTGCGCATTGAGGCCTGGGGGATCAAATAAAAAATGAAAAACTATGATTTGCACAGAACAAATGTGTACATTCTCACAGTGTCAGATTGACAAAAGATGGAGCACAATTGCTGAAGAGGATAATAGTGCTGATTATGGCTTAGTCAGACTTATTACTGCGGGAGCAATGTCATAAATGCCTAAAATGACGAGGGAAATACTATTAAAAGCTTTGAGATAATGCTTGCATACATTCGTCTAAATATAGCTGTAAATCCGCCACATTTCTGTCAGATGCTCGGCTATAAGATGACTCTTTGGTAGTGACGTAACATTGGAGTGCTGTGAAAGGTTCTCAGAGGTCAGGCTTTCACACCCATCGGCACTCTGGGCGTTATCAGCTGTGGAAATGGGCGGTCGTCTACATTGTTCTGCCAGAACACACAGCTCCCCCCCCCCCACCGATTCTCAAGAGAGCCCTGTGGAACAGCACAGCCCGCGCCAAAAAACACCCTCAAGAGTGCAGGAAACACGCTCAGAAAAGAAAAACAAGCGGCCATTTGGATGTTGGCGTCCGGAGCGCGGTGGGAAACACAGTGTGAGTGCTGATAGGACTATCCCAATAAAACACACTTCTGAGAGAGCAATTTCACTAAGCTTCTTGCTGACGGGCTTTTGTTGGGATAAGCTACGAGGCACCTCAGACTGTTAAAACATTCCCAAATTGTGTCAACTGGAACATAGATCAAAGTTCAGCCGGTCAAAACATCTCTAAAGGCACGTTCACACCAATGCCGATAACTACGAGGATGACTATATTAGCGTACACACCCGCACACAATAACCATTTCGTTTATTGTAAGAATGGTGCTGTTGTGTCGCCTTTAAAAGCTCAAGCTCGTTAAAGGCAGGTTGATTCTGATTGGCTGAAAATGTCTTTATAGTTAAAAAAAAAATCAGTCTGAAAGTGATTCCAACGATAGTGTTTCTCTGTTATCGTCATAGTCGTGATGAGGACTCACTATTCACAGAATTACAACTTTATTAAAACTTTATAGTTATAGTTAACGTTAGGGCTAATCTAAGGATGAGTCTAAATAAAACTAAAATCAAAGGCTGTGATTTAATTAAATAAATGTATACGCTGTGTGTTTCCGCATGAAACGCGGCACTGTGTTCTTTTACACTTGAAATGCTGCTCCACATGAATTACATCTCTGCGTCTTTTCTCAATTTGAGTCACTTTAAAAATGATTACTAGATTTTCCGCCCAAATCGTGCAGCCCTATTTATCGTCCTTGGTGTAAAGGGGCCTTAATCTACTGAAGGTGCCGCTCACACTCACTCGGTCAAGCTGATATTGCCGCAGTACCTGCAGTGATGGTGTCTGTATCCTTGGCACTCTGCGCCTCCACGCTGGCTCTTCTCTGGATCTCGAAACGCCTGGAGAATCCCTCTTTGGGTTTCCAGAGTGACTGCAACATGAGGGGCTTCTCATGGTCGCCGACAACCCGAACGCACTCAGTCTTCCATTCGTGGTCCAACCCGGTTCGGCCAATCACGTCGCAGAGCACATATGCACTGGAGTCTTCCTTTTCCAAGCAGTACCTGTGAGACCGGAGAACAGCTCAGTCGAACTCACTGGCTGGACTAACAACGAGTCATGGGACAGTGGAAGCGAACAGTGACTTGAGGTTGCAAGCATTTCTGGTCTTGGGTTTGAAGTAGTGACGCACCGAAATTTCAGCAACTGAAAATATTCCATTTTTTTTTTTTGCGGTTTCGCCCTAAAATAGTTTTGAAGGGTCAAAATCATTGACCGAAAGATACGGTTCATTCACACTAAGAATGATTACTCTAAAGATAGCTATATCAGCATCCGCACCAATGAACGCTAATGTTCTGTTTAATATATGCACATCTGACGCTTTAAAAGCTCAAGGTCTATAAAGTCATAGTCTAATTATCCAATTAGCCAAATTTAATTACAGAAACTTTGGGCTTGTCCACACTAATACATTTCCGCTTGAAAACGCACCTTTTTCTCTCCGTTCTGGCCTTCCGTCCACACTGAGATGGTGTTTTTTGTTTTGAAAATGCTTTCCCAAGTGGATAAATCTGAGAACGGCGTTTTCGCGTTGTAGTGTGTAGTTAAAACGGAGGCATTTGAAAACGATGACGCATGTTTAGTCATGTGACGACGCATATTAAACCGATAGATATCCATGTTCATACTGCTATTGTGCCTGTTATGTGCTGTTCACTTAATCACATTTCTGCTAAATATGTTTCTTTGCACGCTCTTCATATCACAGGCCTGCAAAGACGACAGAAAATTCACTCGCATTTGCTGTCCTGTGACAAAACACGAGAGCAAGTCGTGTTTTAGACCAAACACATAATGGTGAACGAGAGCGAGCTGGACGAATCAGTAAATGCTGAGATATTTTGTTTTTGACACGTATGTGCTTGTACGGTGAATTTAGTGTTTTCTGACATTTCAGTGTGGATGAGAAACTTTTGGAAAACGCTAGTCTGGACGAAGATCGTTTTGAAACGAAAACGCCATTTTCAAATGTATCCGGATTAATGTAGACGTAGCCTTTCGATTTCTTTCATTTCTGTTTCAGTGTTTCTTTATGCTTTTTTTTATGGTAGAAAAGGTTCTTTAGATCATTAAAAATAGTCCTTTCAAGAACTGCTCACTGAAAGATTCTTTGGGGAACCCATAAAAAGGTCCTTCTCTGCGAAAACCCCCTTTATTTGTAGGAGTGTAGTGATGCGACCCTCACACCCAATCACACACACACACACACATCTGACCCTTCATCCCTCACCTCTCCAGAGCCTCTCTGACCAGCTCTTTGGCACTGGAGTGACCGGTGGCCAGAACGCTCTTATAGTTGGTCCCCTGACAAATGTCACTGCCAAATATCTTGAGTATCCCTGGGACAGTCCTCTGACTGGACAGCTCTGCGGGGTCGTCCGCCGCGTGCGGCTCCAGGGTCCGGCCGTTTGCCAGAATAGGACTGCGGTTAAAGACCGTGGTCAGCTTGTTGTTGTGTCTGCGTATCTTGCTCTTGGCCGGCTGCCTGACTCCGGTGCTCTTCACAGACTGAGCCGTGCTGTCAGACGCGCTGGACCTGCCAGACACACACCATTAACATCACCGTGAAGATGCGCACATCCGCACACACTCGACTTCAGATGCAACAATGGCAGATTGAGTTTAATAGGCGGCAGATCAACTGCAAACCCCTGGGAAGAAGACGGTTTCACTGCTCGAGAAAAGGACCTGTGAGTGTTTAATACTGTCAGAAATGTAATATATTAAGGTTTGAGACTATCGTACGATGTCTACAGTTAAGTTGCATGTGAATTTAAACTTGCATCTATTAGGTTGTGGGTTATAATGTAACATGACTGACAGATGCTCACTTTATCAATATAGCTACTGTACAAGATTTGATCATAAACTCTAAAACTTTTTAAAGGATGCACTTTTAAAAGGACTTTAAACTTGTATTATTCCTGACAAACAAGGGAATCAACACTTTATAAAGGCAAAAAACTATACATGGATATTAATATTACATTAAATAAATACACAATTAAGAAAAATATGTATAAATATTAAATATGAATAAGTATTAAAGTAATATGTAACACTTTACAAGATGGTCTCTTTTGTTAACATTAGATAATGAATTAGTTAACATGAACTATGAGCAATAAATATTTACAGCATACTAACCTTTGTAATACAGTTGTACATTTTTTGTTCATAGTAAATTAACTAATGTAAACAGATCAAACTTTTGATTGTAATGTGTCAGAGAATGTAGAAATTGGCATTAATTAACATTAAGCTGTATAACTATCGTTCATCGTTAGTTCATGCTAACTAATTAAGTTAAACATTAGATTATTATAATATTATAATCCTATTATTTTAAGGCATTCTTTTCTGTGAGATTCTGTAGGGTTTTATGTAACATAAGCCAATGATGTCTTCCAATCAGATTGATTATGTTTATGTAAATATTTTAATATCACTATGACTGATAGTACACGTGTATGTTTCTTATACTAAAAGATGACTAAATTTGTAATGTATATATATACACAATTAAAAAATGTTAGCTATCATAATCCTAGTTACCCCAGCATTCACACTTTTTGTTCTGTTATTGCAGAAGGCAGTAAATATATCAATATAGTGCCAGGTCTCAAATGTACAGTAATTTCTATAACTTTACAGCAGCGTTTTCTACAGACAGTGCATTCTCTAGACTATATCTCTGTTTCATAATTGAATTCTAACAAATGTCTTTTTTGTGAAATAAATAATGAATAAAAAAAGAATGAAATAATAATAAATAAATGGCACTTAATTTGTTATTTTCTTATCTAATGCCATGATTGTCACATACATGTTTAAGTGTGATTTAATCCCCATAAATACTTTAGGGGTCACTTCTTTCTTTATTTGTGTTATAAGTAAACGAGTGCAATCAATGCACGAGTGTATATTAATAACTCACTGTAGAGATCCGTTGCTTGGCTTTCGGGTCAGCATCGCCAGGCGTCTCTTGGGCGAGCGGATCAATAACCCCACAGGGAAGCCGAGAGCTTGCTTAGAGATGTGATTGCTTCTCTCCTCCGAGATCATTTTAACAAGCGCACAGATATCATGTATTATTAGAAAAGGTAATTTGTCAAAGCTATATGGCAGTCTGGCTGCTGTCACTATAACTCGCGTCAGGGAAACACATGTTGCGCCTAGAAGAGTAGCGCTACTGGAACAACAGACACTTTAAGCGCTGAACATCACCAGACGTCCTGCCTCATGTCTTTTGATCGCTCCTATAAACATAACGTTATTCCATTGCGACGTTTAGGAAAAAAACATGATCCACTTGCGGCATTAAATGTTGCTGTATTATCCAGACCGGTTTGAAGAAGTCCTCTTTAAGTAGACACTTCCGTGCGAATTACAACTAAAGATAATCCGATACAGTAAACCACAGCGTTTCTGTCCGCTCCAATGCCTGTGTGTGTGTCCTGTCCCGTGTGTGTGTGTGTGTGTGTGTGTGTGTGCTTGGGTCCCGTTTGAAAAGTTAAGCGCTACTATACTAGACTGACGTCATGAGGGCGTTTGGGAACTCTAACCGGAAGTCGAATCCTACTATGGTGTAGGTTTAGCTGATGAATATTAATTAGGTAATGTGACTGGACGCACGAGGAGGACACAACACACACTCCCGTGTTCAAGAGGGTGTAGTTCTACTAGGAAAAAAAAAGGCCAAGCCAAAAAATGGCACAATATGTACTGGTCTTTGAATAACCTTAACCACTTTAATCACAAATCACTGGTCAGGTTGAGTAGTTGAAAATTCAGTTTAGTGTGAGACCAAATATTCAATTTAGTGTACTAATCTGGACTCTATAGGCAAAAACATGAGCCTGGTGGACTTGTTCTCAAGCCACTTCTGGATTGTCTTTGCAATTTGAGCAGGATCGTTGTCATGTTGAAAAATCTGATCATTCCTCTTTAGATAACTTTTCATTTGTGGGAAGCAAGCCATTCTGCTCTATTTTCATGTACTCTAAAGCATTAAATGACCTTTGACGTGAACCATCTCACCAGTACCTGCATCAGTGACTCCTCTTCTTCGTGTTTCACTGTGAGATTCATTCATTTATTATTATATTTCTCAGCAGATTTTCAAAGTCACTGGTCTGGAGCTTCACCATTCAACTCGTGTTTCATTGTGATTCATCACTCCACACACCACTTCCCATATTCGGACAAAAACTTCATTCTGTCTGTGATGTTTTTATGAGACTGCAGAATTTAAGTAATGCATTTGCTTAAGTTTGGCTAATTTCCAAGACAATTTTTTAATTTAAGACAAAACTTGGTCCATTTTTTTAAGGTTTTCAGAATGGGGTACTTAGTGGATTCGTAGAAAACTATAGAGAAAAACATTTTTATACACAAAAAAAATATTGTGAACAACTATTTTGTAGTATCATCACTTAAATGATTAACATAGTCTACCATAAACCAATATATTCAGATATGCTTTAAACCATTAGTACCTTCACCGTATGAGAGAATGAGGGACAGACGGAAGATCTGATGTGGTGTACAACTTTCCCAAGAGGAAAAGGGAAGGGTGGGAGAGGATTTCCCTTGCCCGCGTGTGAAAGGACTCGACAGAGTAAAATATGCAAGCCATCTCTCTGCTTTCTCATAATATTAGCTCATTCTTCAAGTATTTGTGTGTATACCTTCCACACGCCCTGTTTTAATTCCACACAGCAGCGATTTGAGGCGTCCTCCACCTAGCATTCATTTTCTTATTGAAGGTATTTGTACACTGAAATCACTTAGGGCTATTAACTCAATAACAAATTAAAGTAATTTATAAGTTATTTTAGTAAACCCCCTTAGTAACCACAAACGACTGTGATTGGTCCACCCTTTTACAGCACTAAGAGTAACGCGTGACAAAGGTGTACAACGTGATTGAACTGCGGCTCTAATGCTTGCTTAAGCGTGATTGAAGATTGCACTTAATTAAATTATTATAAATGCCACACGCTTCTTTCATAGGTTCTTTTAAACTATCCACAAAATGCCTTGTAAAGCCCGGCTTATAACACTTAAAGCTTTGGATATTGGGACACCTGACATTACACCAACAGGAACTGTAATGACATCACAAATACAGACATTAACATGGAGTTGGTCCCCTTTTGCAGCTTTAGCTCTTCTGGGAAGGCTTTCCACAAGATTTTGGAGTGTTTTTGTGGGAATTTTTGCCCAGTAGAGCGTTTGTGAAGTCAGGCACGGGTTTAGGACGAAGAGGACTGACCCACAATCTCTGTTCCAGTTCATCCCAAAGGTGTTGGATGGGGTTGAGGACGGGGATCTGTGCGGGCCAGTCAAGGTCTTCCACACCAACCTCATCCAAACATGTCTTTACAGACCCTGCTTTGTGCACTGGGACACATGAATCATAATGGGCCTTCCCCAAACTGTTCCCACAAGATTGGAAATTTAGCATTGTCCAAAAAGTAGTGAGGGGGCGATCCCAACCCCTGAAAAACAGCCCCGTACCAGTCTCCCTCCTCCACCAAACTTTACAGTTGGCACAATGCAGTCAGGCATGTGATATTCTCCTGGCATCCACCAATGGGTCTGATTGAAACGCCTCTATTCAATAATTAATAGGTGTGTCTCAATACCTTTGTCCATATAGCGCATCTTTGACTCGTAGTCAGGAACCAAAAAGGTGGCTCATTTCATAATTTGTTCAGTGTAAAACAAATGCAGGCTCAAAAAAGGTACTTTAACAGTTCAAACAGTACCAAGAAAAGCAATGAATAAGGAAAGTCAAAGCGTAGGCTATGGGACGATGCTTGTTCAGCAAACACAAAAGCACAGAGCGGCTCTGGTTTCTTCCTTTGCTGTGTGAATTGTGACAGAATCCCGAGAACGGCCTAATTTAATGTCACTCAACAACGGTCTGTTTCGAAGAGTGCGTTTAAACTACATCTCCAGTTCTGGTGATTTTGGTCGTTCCCCTTCAGGCGGCCATCGAGTGAACGGACATGCCTGTCCAGGTAAGCTTAAAATCACATTCAGAGAACTGAAAAACACGAAGAACATCTCTACTGTTGAAGTATGTTCTTGCAGACGTGCGGTCTAAGTCCAATCCCGGACTTCCTACATCAGACACGTAACTCCCATGGCATTTGGAAAACATAAAATAAAATAAAAAATCAGACGCCAGCATTTTATTCTTCGTTTTTATTCATGACAAATACAGGTTTTAAAACGGGAACAAAAATGAAAACACTTCACTAAACTAAAAATCGTATAAAGATTTGGGATTGAGCATACAGAGGGAAAATAAGAGATAAAGCAGTGCAGAGACCTTTAAGGCTTCCAGCCAAAATACTGAACTAAGCCGACCTTCAATATTTCCAACGTGTAAATTGAGAGCGGACTGTACAGAGCAAACATGCCACAAAGTATTTTATTCATTCTGAATGCATACTAACAGAAATAATGGTGGACTTGCATGTTCATCTATGCCAGCGTATAGCAGTAAGACCAAAGAAAACCAAACAAACATAATAATAAAAACACGGAAGGTCCTGTGGGAACGCTGAAAAAGGGCTACAGAACCATTTTTACATTTACAGCTTTATCTTATAGGCCACTACATCTGTGGTTCACCTTGTTTTAAAGCAGCGGAGCTGGGTTGTGGGATGGAGGTCTTCAGGTCTTCCTCTTGCAGCTGTTCAAACTCCTCCTGATGTACACAAATGGTCAGAGAGAGCTCGATTAGTGCGTGAAATCACAAACATTTACAGCATTAAGTACATTTCACAAGTTCTGGAAACAAATGAAAAAAAAACTCCATTCTTTCATTAACACAACTTTTTAAAAATGATCAAACCACTTTTTTTTTTTTTAGACAAATTATGTCCTTTGTCCAATCAGAAATCAATAAATTTGATCACTTTTATTAACATTCTCTTTATTCTATCCTCTTATCACTTGTTTATATCTTCATATTGTACATAGCAGCAGTGAGAGCAACTGCTCAGCTGTAAGTAAAATGATTGAAGGTAAGCACAGAAATAAAACCATGAAATATTGAAAGAATTGATATCCCCTCGTCTATACGGCCAGACTTTGACATTTAAGTGGCTGATCTTGTTCTGAAAGCATGCACTTCTATCTTAAGGACAACACAGGTAGGGAATTTAAACGAAACACGAGAGAAAGTAAAAAAGTTTACTTCAGAAAAGACACACCTGCATTAAAACAAGCTAATTCACACTAGGGCTGAGAGATATAGCCAATATACCCAATAGATTCAGCAGTGGAATACAATTAATCAACACTGTTAATATCGCAACAATTTTAATGCTTTTTGCCATTTTCCCTTAAATACCAGTAGCAAAAAGATTTGGCATGTTCCAATTCAAGATAGGAAAATTATGAAAATTGGTACACTTATAGTGATGGTAATGAATAGTAATCTGACCAACTTTGGGGTCTCTAGGACCAACTGTATAGCGCCATCACCAGTTCAAAAACTGACATTTTGAAAAAGTTACAACAGGAATTCAAAACTATGATTCAGCATAAGTAGGAAAATATTACTGTTTATTTCTGTGTATTGTTATATACACATGACAAATATTTGTTTTATTTGTATTCATTTTTGATTTAATTTCCACTTCACTATTTTTATTTTTAACCTTGTTCCAATTTTGAATGTTACGATGGTGGATTGGCTGAAATGTCGGTTCTACCAACTAAAATATCCTTCCTTTAAACCAACCGAGCACTTTGAATATCATCAGCTATGTTTCCAACGTTTCAATTTGTGTGCAGACAGGGGAAAAACCCCACGCTGAATCGAAACGCCAAGATTAGAAGAGAATCGAAATGCGCATAAATTCTACAAATGCACGTTAAAAATGTATTTGCTCAATTGAGGCAGATTTTTTTTACCCAATAAGACGGCATGCGCATACAAACTACGATGGAAACACACTTCCCAAATAAATCCATCGATCCGCAAAAAGAAACCTCATGACTTTGCCTCAACAGAGGCTGTGATTGGATAACTGGAGTAACCAGTGGGGACCAATCGCATCACAGCATCTCAAATGTTGGTTTGGTCAGAGCCAAAGTCTGTCATCAGAGGGATTTGGTTTAATTCCCCCCAGAAGCGTCTCTTGCATTTCCAAACACAAGCATCCGAACGCAAGAGAACATGACAGCGTTTAATGCTTACAGTCATTTATGATGGCGGATAAAAGAGCCACAGTTTCTAACTCGATTGCAGCAGCTTCCATTTTTATTACACCAATTTCCCAGCAAGTGATGATTTTGTTCTCAACACTGGACAAACGCTGCTTTACTCGCAAATGTTTTAGGCGACATTTCAAGTTATATTTGCAACTTTGAATGGAAACATAGCTTGTAAGATAAACAGATACAGCCCATGTTTGTTTAGCTATACCGCCCAGCCCTAATTCAAACCCATTACTTCTTACTAAACAGGCAAAATGAAAAATAAGCGACACAAACAAGGAGAAAGAACTGTTTTGAGCTTGATCTGGTTTGATAGGCTACTGTGGGATATCAATTGGGCTCATCTGTAAACCTGACACTTTACATCCACCCGTATTTAGGTGTAGAATAAGCCATTGGCACTTGAAACCAACAGAAAGCAAAACTGAGGACAATTAAAACTGGGAAAAAAAGAGATAGGGTATATAAAACATCAAGCTCTGAGACACGTTCACAGGCAACAGCATTCAAATGGATGTGGGTAGTGAAAGGAGTACCTTGGGTGAGTACCTGCATAGATTGACAGTATCCTTGATTTTTAAATGGGCTTTTCATGGGGGTCGCTCACAACACCAACGCTGTGTGAGGTGTGGAAGTCAGCTGCAATAATTCATTAACCCTACACTTCCATCATCCCAAAGCTAGCGGATCTCAACTTTAAGAACAGACGGTAATAAAAGTGCAACACATCCATGTTAACTCCAACAAAAAAGAAATATATATATATATATATATATATATATCAGTATTCATTGCAGTTCAATGAACCTCTTATGAACACCTTATAGACATCAGATGGTAAAATGCTGTGCGTTTATGCATGTACAGCACATACATACGAGCACACAATCATTTTAGAAGTGCAATAGATGTGTAAACAAAGTTATCCACTAGTTTAATCTTACTGCGAGCATAGAGTAAACAGGTTGAGGTAGTAAAGGCAGAGTTAGGAAAAAGCTAAAAAAGAAAAAATAGAAGAAAAAAATAAATAAAACACGTAAATTTGGAAGAGAACTTGTCTAAAGAGACAGATGTATGACCGATACAAAACGAGGTACCTCCAAGCATGTTTTTCAGGGCTACACTGGCCTTTCCCTCTGGGTTTGTTTCTTTCTACTTTCTTCCGTTTCATCAGCCTAGTCCCCATCTTCAGTGCATACTTACGATGCACTATTAAAAAACAGGAAGAAAAATCACAGACAGAACTGAAAGAAAAAGGGGGGAAGGGGAGAGGGGGAGAGACCGGGGCCGGGGAGGACGGTGCACTTACCTGGGGCTGATCTGAGGTCCTATCAGATCAGTTTTAATTGGACTGTGTGTCACCTTCAGAATGTAGCTCTTGGGCGGTGCCGTTCACTTCCGCTTTGGGAGGCTCGGCCTCCATGGGCTCGGGCTTGGAGAGCTCAATTGACTTGTCAACCGAGCCCTTTCTGCTGCTCCGTTTCTCATCCGAGGAGTCCTTGTGCTCTGCGAGAGGAGGCACAACCGCATTCAGTAAACGCACATGGCTCTCTGGGCGATGTTCAGAGAAACAGCTTTAGATTTGGAGTGTTTTAATACATTTTGGAAAGTTTAAATAGTCATGTTCAAGAAACTCAAGGCTCAGTAAGTCCACATTTACTCACCCTGGTGTTGTTTTAATGCAGTATGCCGCCCCTTTTCAAACCATAACTTGTTTTTCTCAGCTCTTTTTCACACAACTTGTGCGTTTTCTAGGCAAGTCGGAGTGAACTGCGACGCTAATAGAGTCATGAACGTGTAGCCGTGCACAGAAGGTCAGGATTTTTGTTAAATAATACACTAACATTCGGTTTGTTTTTCACCAAACCCTATAAGCATACCTTCTCAAAACACTCGACTATACGGTACGTCTCGCATGGGATCATTCTGTGAAACTTGTCTTTTTTTCACGATTCACTGATATTATATGGACAGGTGTGAGAAGGACTTTTTGTCCGAGAAAAAAACAACAAAAAACAAAACCTTGGCATTACTGCATTAGAGAAATGACTTAATTTTAATTTTAGGGTGTCAAGTCATTTACTCACCCGGATGTAATACATATTTATATTTAATTTAGTGAAAAAAACCTTATTAAGGGAAAAATATTAAACCTTAAAGGGTAATTACTTACTCTTGCATATCTTGAATTAAATACCTAGAATGTAACTGGTTAAAATCAAAATATTTCCTATTGTTGAAAGGATAGGACAAAAAAATATACAAAAACAAAACGGGCAACACTTTACAATAAGGAATCGTTAGTTAACGAACTAAGAATTAACACTACCACAGCATTTATTAATCTTAGTGAATGCTAATGTCAACATTTACCAATACATTATTAAAATCAAAAGTTGTATTTGTTAACATTAATGCACTGTGAACTAACATGAACAAACAATGGACAACAGTATTTTTATAACAACGATTAATAAACACTGTAACAAATCTATTGTTATTGGTAGTTCATGTTAGTTAATACATTAATGTTTAGGAATGAGACCATATTGTAAAGCGTTACCACAAAAGGATACAAAAAATAAATAAAATGATACAACAAACAAAACAGATGATCAAACAAAACAAACTCTCAATGTTCTGATTCAAAACTTTGCAAAAAAAGAAAAGAAAAAGGTCTTCAGAAATGAATTAAAGTTAAATGCCAGACCTTTGTCCTTCGAGGATTTGTCCTTGTCTCGGTCTCCTCTGTCCTTTTCTCTGTCTCTGCTGCGGTGCCGGTGGCTCTTGCGCTCAGAGCTGCGGGACCTCCTCCTCTCCCTGCTCCGAGAGCGGCGCTTCCTGTCCGAGCGTTCCCGGCTGCGCCTCCTCTCTCGGTCCCGGCTCCTGCACACATCACACATCAACTTTAATCTAGGAGATCTCAACTGGCACAACAGGAGAACCACAGATGCAGTAAAGTACGCTCAGCCAGTATTATTACCATTAAATCAAACTATACAAATCATTTCTGTTAACTGAAGTAAAGCTGAAAAAATATAAAATAAAAAAGCTAGAAAATATATTTTTTTTGGACAAAAGTAAACTTAAAAATTGCAAATGCTCAAGCATTACTAAACCTTCAAAACCGAATACTACTAAATGCTATAACAGGATAAAAATAATACTAAAATAACCCTTTACTAAATTGAAATCTGTCATTTTAACAAACAGATCCATGTTGACAGCTCAGCTGGAGTACAGGAGAGTGTGTGAGAGCTGCGCACCTGCTGCGCTTCCTGTCGCGCTCCTTACTCCTGGACCTCCTCCTGTCTCTGGAGCGGCTCCTGCGGCGGTCCGACGCTCGGCTGGAGTGTCTGCTGTTGGAGTGACTCCTCCTGCTGCGCCGGTCCCGGTCCCGCTCCCGTTCCCTGTCCCGCTCCCTCTCCCGCTCGCGCTCCCTCTCCTTCTCACGCTCCCTCTCCTTCTCCTTTTCTCGTTCTTTCTCCTTCTCTTCCTCCTCTTTGCGTTTTTTCTCGCGCTCCTCCCTTTCGCGTTCCCGGTCCTCCTTCTCCTTCTTCCCTCGGTCCTCCTTCTCCGGGTCCTCGGAGCGCCGGCGCAGCTTTTCCTGTGGGATCAAACAGAAAACCATGGTGTAAACATGGCCAACTTTTGATTCGCAACAATCAGTCCAGTCAAAAACTTGCATTACCACACTGTTGAAGTTCTGTGTTTTATGATTTAAACTATACAACTTAATACAACAAAAAAAGTTGAATAGTTACAATTTTAAATACAAGTCAATACATCATCAATCCTTCTATATTTTAGACCCAGTGGGGATGGTTTTCGCAGGAAATTGCGCACGTCATTTGCCGATGTGTTTCGCCATGTCCGTAAATAGAGAAAAGTTGCTCCGGCTATTTTAAAACGTGTCTGGCGTGGGAGTTGCAGAGGTTAGTTGTCACAGCGAGTGAGAAAGGTTGACATGGAGCAGCTAAATCTCCAAATTCTGTTCCATGCTTGTTTAAAACTAGTGATTCTCCAAAGGAGAGCTCGTAATAGAACAAGAAGCAACATTAGCTTGGCTTTTCAGAGATGGACAGAACTGAGGGATTTGATTTGATGTAAAAGCGACGTGGAGATGGTGTTTTTATTGGTATGGTATTTTATTGAACAGATAAATCACCATATGTAGCTCTCTAACAGAGTCCATCGTAAAACATTGTGAAGGGTCATTTCACTATAGTGCTCTGCTGGAATTTATTTTCTAGGAAGTACCGTGTCTATTAATGTGTAAAGCTACTGTAACGTCTTCAGCTAGCCAGCTTGAGATCCTTTCCATCTAAAAATCCCACAGCACATAAAATATTGAGAGATAATCACATTCATACGCAGAGCCGAAGCACAACTGAAACAATGTTCTTCCACAAAATGCATGCGGTTCTGTGTTTAACCACTAGAGGGCCAAAAGTTACATGGTGTACCTTAAGGCTGTCTAACAAAATTACTTTATAGAAATTAAATTTAAATAAGTCTATCAAAATCAAATAAAAAAAGTATTTAAAACAAAGCATTCCATTTTTATTATGTTATATATATATATATATATATATATATATTTGCGGGTGGAACGGTACATGTATTCGTATTGAACCGAAACGGTATGGGCGTCACGGTTCGATGCACGAATTTACACGGAGAATACACGGTATACAAATAAATAAAACTCGCGTGCAAATTAATTAATGTAATGCGGAACTACTGTTAGATACGCGGGTTCTTTAGGGACACATAATCTGTACCATCGGCTTAGCTCTGAACGCTCGTTCACTTCAAACGTTTTTCTTTATACGCGCGTCCTATTCGCTTTGGACTAGCGTCGAACTAGACGCGATAGACGTGAATTTGACGCTCTATTCGCGTTTGGTGTGACCGCATAATGAACAGGCGGCGATGTCAAGATTGCAATGCTGGAGTGTGTGTGTGTGCACTAGAGAGAGAGAGAGAGAGAGAGAGAGAGGGAGGCGCGAGCGCGATCGAACAGTGGAAACATAAAAAACACACTCCGTCATTTTGTTCATACAGATCATTAAACCTGCAAAGTGTAAACTCTTGTCAAACTGTAACCTACAACTGTCACCCAACCAACATCACACACACGGTTTTAAAAGCAAAACATATTTATCGAACTCCATTTCATAACAGTCTGTGGGTCCCATCTTTTGGAGATTCATCATATTGCATTGGTTTTCATTTCTTGTCCTCGGAGCGCTAATCTCACACATTCTACATAGATTAAAAAAGAAAATCGAATGTGTCGATACAGAAATCATTTATTTCTGTATTTTATACAGAAATCAATTATTTATAATTCAGATGAGAATAATGTATTAACTTATTTAAAAAATACAATGCCTTCTGCATTTTTGTTTTGCTTTTCCCTCCATTGTACCGAAATGTGATGTCTGAACTGAGGTATGAACCGAACCGTGACTTCTGTGTACCGTTCCACCCATAATATATATTTATATATATATATATATATATAAAATAGGCTGCAAAACCAAATGCGTACTGTATAATAGGGCTGTGCTCAGAATATCGATACAACGATATATCGTCATGAACTCCTGGCGATACGCGTATCGATACAGCAGCTGCCGTATCGATACTTGTGCTTTTGAATGTAGCCAATTCAGGGCTCCAATTTCGGCGCGGGACTGCGCATAATTTGAATAATTCCCGCAGTTTATAATGCGGGAAATTCCCGGAAACATTGATTCACTTTAGCATGTAGGTTGTAGTATTAGTAAATGAATCCACACAGATTATAAAGTCAAATCAGTCATTTTAAAACTTTCTGTGAGACGCAATTTCACAAACAGCGCGAGTTCAATGCAGTGCTGCGTCTCTCTCTCTCTCGTCTCGGGCAAGCGTCCAGCGCTGCAGCCGGTGAAACTACACGCTCACGGTTAGGAGTCGGGACATGACGGAATATTCACTTGCATAATCGGGCCATCGTGACTAAAGTTGACCATTTGCATGTCTTTAAGTCTTACCAGTTTAAACATTCAAACGATTTTAAACTATTCAGTAGGCCTACTTGCGCGCTCTCTGAGAGTTGGTTTTCTCTGCGTGCATACATAGACTAGAGTAAAGCCGCCTCACATACAGCTCGCGAGATTATATCGCTTTAACAGACTAAAACACGCAAAATGATGGAAAAAATTTCGTTCTTGGTAAGTATCCTCTAAACACAGTTGGTTATGTCTTAAATAAGCATAAAGATTTTTAACAGAAACGGCAATTCCCCGGTTGTATGATGAAGTTAAGCGAGATATTCTGCTGTCACTCTCTTAACCCTGAGCATGTCAATCAATTGTTGTTTCTGCATAAAAATTTGAAAATGTAATCATTTAAAATGATTTCAACGTAGAAGAAATGACTTTGTTTGGTGCACATTCCAACACTTAAGACCTGTTAAATACTAGGTGTTTAAAAGAGTTTGAGAAAACTAAGTTAAATTTAAGTTGTTACCGTTTTTGCTTTTATTAATGTTTTAAGTTTTGTTTAGTCATTGAGCAGTGTAGACATGCTTCAGTGTCACTATAATTGTCATTTCAGTTATTGAGGCAGACTTTAAAAGCATTTAAAAGCAGACTTTAAAAGGAAGAGCCATTCTAAGCTTTTTTATTCATTTAACTCATTGTTTTTCAGTTATCACAACTGTTATAACACTGGTTATTCAATAAGCAGATATTACTGTTACTAAACTCAGCTCAAAAGAAATTTAAATTCCAAATTGATCCATATCGTGATACATATCGTATCGTGGCTTTAGTATCGTGATACGTATCGTATCGTGACATTGTTGGTGATACACAGCCCTACTGTATAAATTAAAACACTTCACGATTTACATGATTTGACTGTTTTGGACATTAAGTGAGGAGGTGTGAATGCGCACCACTTTAAAGGCAAGAAACAGAAATCATTTATCTCAATGATCATGTTCTCATAATTGTTAAAAAGCCAAAATCACAACTGAAACAATTTTTGCTCAGGCAAAATAACTATAATGTGAAGTACAGGATTGGCCAACATATCCATACAGGACTCTAATTCACAAGTTCGACCATCAACAAACCTTCAGTTCCTCCACCGTGGATTTGATTTTGGCATATCCCATATGCTGCTTGCCCATTAGATGATCGTCCACTCTGGATTGAGCGTCGCCGACTATGAGGAAAGCGCCGCACACTTCACACACCTCCATCTGCTTCTCCTGAGCCGCAAAGCTCTCGATCGTCTGACAAACGAGAAAACAGGTCAGTGCCAAAACACACTCGAGGTCTGTGTTCTACCCTTAAACACAAGAAGAGAAAGCTGTAACTCACTGAAGGATTGGAGCTGAGCTCCTCCCGCTCCTCCTTCAGCTGCTCCACCAGCTTCATCATGCCCTGCGCCTCCTCCACACGACCCTCCGAGCCCAGCTCCTCAATCTGAACACACACACTTACATCTCAGAGACGCTTCAACACATCCATGATCCCTTCTCAGCTGAGGAGGCTCAGAACCAGTACCTGAAGAACAAGCTCTTCAATCTTCTCCGTGAGGACCTGCGCTTTCTCCTCGTTCTTCCCAGTTGGACCCGGTACCTAGAAATCAGAGTTTGAAGTGAGTAGGGTTTGAAGAACAGTGTATACACGAAGTGCCTTAAAGAGTACAAAACAAGGAGTGCAAAGCAGCGCTGCAAGCGTTGTTCAAATTCACTTTCATTCTTCCTCCAAAATCTTTTTTTTCCTCCCCCCATTTAAATTGTCCTGTATGCTATTTTATAGGTAATTTGAATTTTTAATAATGAAAAAGCATGTCCAATTAATCAACTTTGCAGTTTTTTTACAAGTTTATGAAAAAATTTATTTAGTTTATTTTTCCACAAATTTTGTGTTTGGTTTTTATTTTTTTTGGATATCGTTTTAATGGTTTCATTAAATTTTAATAATCAAAGAGCATGCCTAATGATCAATTTAACTTTTATTTAATGATTTAACACTAACATTTTTTACAACAATAGAAATGAAAAATGAAGTGTTTATTATTTCAGAAATTCTCAGTTTTTTTTTTTGCTGGATTTATGATTTAATACAATTTTTTATTTTATATATTTATTTATATTTATATTATTTATTATATATTTAGTATTTTCAATGTTTTTTTTTTTTTATAAATCAACCTTATTATAAACTTCTTATTGTTATTACATTGTGAAGTACATTCTACAGTACAATAGTAATACATTTCTGTCGTAACTTCTTTGGGTTAAACCAAACTTTTATTCTGTCAGTTTGTAGTGAAGTCGTTTGAGTTTCTGTGAGTATCTGGCAGTAGTTTCACTCAAATGAAATGCTGATGAAGTGACTCTGGAGATGAAGCTCATGTCCTCATATAGAGAGACGGCAGATGCTGAAAACACTAGCATCACGTGTGCTCCAGTATATCTCACTGTGGGACGGAAGCCTTGAATCTACCAAAAAAAAAAAAAAAAAACGCCACTTTTCAGGAAATGGAAAAAACACTGTTTTTAAATAACTAAACACTGCGCTGTCAAAGTTAATACTGTGGCTTTGAATAAGGTCAGACACTTGCACGTGTCATTATATTATTAATATTAGACCAAAATCAAGCTCAAATGGAGATACAATGTTTTTGACCAGTGAATTTCGTGTTCTGTCCGTCATCAGAACGGATGCACAAGGCAGTGCGTTACGTTTTCATCAACTTACAGGTTATTAAGTTCACTGTGGCCATGTGGGTGCTCAGCTTTCCTGCAATTCGGCCAAAGTCTCATGTTATTAAAGATGAAGTGCAATGGACAGGCTATTTAAGGCAATGTTGACTATGAACCGACAACAAAATGCTCGACACTCTTCTCTCCTCAAATACATAAAACACCAGTCACATATAATAATGTTGCTTGAGTAAAGACTTGTACTTAAAACAACCAGTTTTTAATTTAGCCTCGCGAGAGAGTTGAGGAGCCAATGGAGTTACAAGGTTTAGTCACAGGCTCTTTTTAACACTTTTCACTGGTTGAATATTTGCAGCACCCACCGAGAGATGTAAAGGGTGAGACGTAAAGCATGTTGCAATGGGGACATTCTTCAAAATATCTTCAAATAGCAGAGGAAATAAGGCTTTAAAGCACATGCAAATGAACTTTTGTGAAATGCAGTGTCCCGTGAGTGTGTGTTAACATGTGATGTGAATGCACAGTGTGTTGAGATGGAGGAACCAGAACCGCACTGTAGCACGATACTACGATACATCTTCAAAACCAGGCCGTGGAGACATTTGAACCATCCACAATCTAAAATCATGATATCGCACACCCCTATTTAAGGAGATGATGGTGTTTCTGTCTGCATTATTTGCATCAGAGAAATCACATGGCTCTAATAAAGCACCAGGCCATTAATAAGACCTAAAAGTTTGTGCAAGACACTGAAATGTTACCCCCGAGTTCTGCTGGGCTTGTGAGAGGGCCAGACGCGCGTGACCCCTCCGAATCCTGCGCTCCACCTCGGCCAGGAGACTCTGCAGGTACCGCAGGAAGTCCCGCTCGTATCCCTCCTTCATGAAGCGGGAGCTCTTCTCATACCTGCGACATCAGGAGTCAGGCTTCAGACACAACACTGAAGAGGCTGGGGTGGAACGCATCAGTTGACCTGAACGGTTCGGCACACATGTGATTCGCGGGTCAGACGTAAGGTTTAGAATTTGGATGTGTTTTGTCTCGCCAATTTACACATTTAAACAATTCTAAACGTGTCATTAATATGAATAAAACAACAAAATACAGCTTTAACAAAGATGAAACTAATTTGTACAATAAACGAATAGTCTTATTTTATATTTAGGTTTAATTATTAATTTCTGTACCTGAATACTACTGTTAGACTTTGTAGCTGTGTTTTTTTGTATTCATCTCTGCTTGTAATGTGTGTATTTGTTCTTATTTTATTACTGACTGTTCACTTGTTTTAGATAATGTTTGAACTTTATCAGGTAGGCTAGTAGCTTTTGAAGAACTTCAAGTGAGCTTTAAGTAATAAATGATAGAGATGCACCGATTGATCGGCTGGTGACCGGAATCGGCCGGTTTTCACGTGATCGGCCATGATCGGCGACCGGCCGGTCAGTCTGACACAATCCGATTTTATGCCGGTCAAATGCACTCGGGCGCCGCATGACTAACATCGCGCAACATCAGCATCACACGTGCACACGGAACGCACACATGTAGGAAACCTCGTGCATTCACACTGGGAGCAGGAGCCGGGCGTGAGCAACAGTGAAGCGTGGGTTTCGGCGCCGTGTCTATTTTTGCTGCGCTCAATTTAAGTGAAAGCACACTTTTGATGGACAAAATAAATAGGATTTCATCCAAAAAGTGCCCAAAATGCACAGAATTTGCATGTCTGGTGTGTTTTAACAAGAACTGAAGTAGGCTAGGCTATTGTCAGAAAGAAAATTAAGACTCAAAAATATGTATAGAAAATTTACCCATTTAAACTTGTTTATATTATTTCCCAATCGTTTCCCTGCACATGCTCCACTTGTCCTGTTTAGCTTGGCTGGACATGTGTCAGATGAGAGAAGAACTGTTTGAGAAAAATAACTTGCCATTGATGTACAAGTGATTGCAATAGGCCTGTGTGTGTGTGTGTGTGTGTGTGTGTGTGTGAGAGAGAGAAATATCTTTATACTGCAAGGCTATATTTATTTTATTTGTCGTTTGTTATTTTATTGCCAATACCTGTTTTCATACAGAAGTTTAGTTTGCTAAATATATCAATTTTTTTTGTTGGATATTGGATGTGAAAAGGAAATGGTTCTTCCATAACACTGCACTTTAGATGTGTGAGAATTTCCCACACCAGGAGTCATTTATATAGTCCTATTTTATAGCGATTATCTGTTCAAAAAATGTTCTATGCAAAATGTTCTATTAAAGAGAAGATAGAAAATAAATATTTGTGTGTGCTGTAAAGTGGTTTGAAAAAATAAAATCGGAATCGGCTAAAATCGGAATCGGCAGGTCAAACTCAAGGAAAAATCGGAATCGGCCAAGAAAATTGTAATCGGTGCATCTCTAATAAATGAAAAGCAAAGTTACCCCCCCCCCCCCCCCCCCCATAAAGCATTTCTTTTTAGTTTTTGCTGATCCGATCCATGGCTCAAAAACCGTAAATGATCCGAACCGTGAATTTTGTGATCCGTTCCACCACTAGAATGCAAAACTGTACACGGGTCACGAATTACCTCAGGAAACAGTCAAGCGTGTGTCCAGATCACATTTAATTTAATTTATCACCATTAATTTGGGGAGGTGAAATCAAAAAACCAAGTTATTTTTTTTTGCTTCAAAACATTTTCATACAATTTTAAAAAGTACAATTCTCATACCAAAATGCAAAAAGTATATATTATATAGGTAACACTTTACAATAAGGTTCATTAGTTAACATGAACCAAGAATAAACAGTATTTCTACAACATTTATTCATCTTAGTTAATTAAATTCAACATTTACGAATACATTATTAAAATCAAAGGTTGTATTTGTTAACATTAATGCACTGTGAACAGCTGTATCTATCTTAACTAATGTTAACAAAGATTAATAAATACTGTGCAAATGTATTGCTCATTGTCAGTTCATGTTAGTTAATACATTATCGAATGTTAACTAATGCAAAGTGCTATTATATAAAATGCATCTAAATGCTGACATTATTAACCGCATGTTTACAGTGCTGAGAAGCACCACTGAGAATAATTACAATAATGGGATTTGTTTTTTGCATTTTAGTAACAGGAATCGGTGACGTTCCGAAAAAGGCCTTTTAATCCCATGAGTTTTAACTTACACTTTCCTCAAGTTTTCATCATGGATTTTTTCACAAGGACCTGAAAAACAAAAACAAAACAACAAACAGATCCATTACAATGTGGATGGCAAGAATAAAACCAGATGAATGCGTTTAAGAAGCCGATCTTACCCAGGTCAGACCGTGTGTTTGTGAAGAGTTCAGCAGGGCAAAAGCCACACAGGTAATATTTGCAGACCTGCAGAAAAACACTCATAGGTTACTCAAGATCTCTTTGTGTAAGTTTATGTGGGTTGTTACATTAGAAAAATGGCATTGACACCAAGATGAAGCCATGAGCTCTGCTGTAGTGTTGGAACTGGCCCACAGATGGACGACTCTTTTATAGAGATCGAGAGTTGATTACAACTAAATAAGTAAGACGTACATTCAGTATGGACATTTTGTTTGACTCAGCTGCTCAGTTTAAGGGAGCATAATTCCCCCCAAAATACTGTGTTGCTACAGAAAAATGTGTCAGTAAACAAATGGTAAACAACTTTTGTGAAAAATAAGAACACTTAGGCTAATTGTATTGAATGTGCACATGTAGTTAATTGCAATCTTACAAAAAAAAAAAATATATATATATAAATGTGTTTGGAATGTATTAAATAAAAGGCAATTTAAGTGTACTTGAAGAGACACTCATGACTGTTTACACACTTAAATGCACTTTGAACAATGTGAAATTAAAAGTTTAAGTACATTAAGTCATTCTGTTTAGAAAATGCTTGTGTAGAAGTAACGTTACACTTATTTTAATGTGTTGACTAACATACTAAAGCACATGTAAAGTACTTTAGGTTTAACTGTAGTGCGTAATTTGATATTTAAAGTAATGTATTCATGACACGCTTAAGTTCAACTAAATGCATTTCAATTTAAACGGACATTTTAACTTGCTTGCACAGAACATGCAAAGTTGACTTTAAATGACATTCAGTTCGAACTTTTTAAAGTATATTGATTACTTAAGTGGTTTTAAAAGTACGTTTTCAAACAGGCTGTCATCATTGAAGTTAAAACAACGAAAATAATCCAGTTTCATATGATTTTGCAGTATTAAAAAATTAATGCAGTATATTTTAAGCGAGTGGAGATGTCTGTAACGTTATACAAATCAAATGTTTGTATACAAATCAGTTGCTACGTAACTATTAACGGTTAAAGTTAACAACTGAAAGGGTTCCATAGTGACTTTTTCCTTGACAACTGCAACTGAATCGAAACGAATCGTGAGGTGTGCGTCAATAATACCCAGCACTACTAGTAATTACACGCAAACGTTTGATACCTTGCTGTTATTTGCGCGTTAATAAAAGTGGTTTGTCTGGGAAACACTGTAGATGAAGGCGGGACGCTGCGCGCGCATGTGTTCAACAATGTGGCACGAGCCTCGCGCGCTGCTAACTGACCGAGATAAACTAGCAAACCAGGCATCGCTCAGATCCGTTTATATACAAACTATCACACACACGCGCGGTTAATAAGTCGTTTATTGACCTACAGAGTTGTGTGTGTAATAAATGAATCGCGGCCGCTGTTTAGCCGTCGTCTCACTTACAGTCTCATCATCCCAGCGTACATTACAGCGCTTCTCATCCGGAGCCAAGTTCCGGTCCCGGCCCATTAACTCATCGAGTAACTGGGCAGCGGAAAGCATCGTGCCTCGGCTCTAGTTCTGATCCACTATAAGAGAGTTGTATTCTTCATTTACAGGATAACGTACGCCGCGTCCCTGCTCTCTGATCTCCACAACAAAATGGCAGATGAGCAGCACGAGCGGATGTTACCCATAATCCACCGCGAGGAACAGCCGTCAGTGCGCCATCTAGCGCTCTGGATGACGAGACTTTCCACATTAATACAGGAGCGAAGAAGACAAAGGGATGCACAGAAAATATGAAATATCCTGGCCAGAAAAAGAAGAGCACACAGATTTCTATATAGGGAATTTATTGTTGGATTGTCATAGTATATATTACAGTTCAAAAGTTTGGGATCAAGAAAAGTGTATTATTAACAAAGTGCATTTATAACGTTTTTTTTTTCCAGAATGGATTAATTAAATTGATAAAGAGTGACAGAAAATAATTTTACAATGCAGTTTTACAAAAATGTATCGCTGTTTCCACAAAAATATGAAGCAACATGACTGTTATAATAAATGTTTCTTGAGCATCAAATCAGCATATTAGATATACTGAATGAATAATATTATAATATCATCATATAATCATATTATAGTG